>QWTY01009835.1:8130-24593 GCA_008033365.1 Pseudorectes ferrugineus
CATATTTCAGCTCTTTGCATCTTTTTACTACCTCTCACTTCCCACCACCAGGCTGTTCTCCATCCTCACCTTCAGCCTCTTATTTACATCTTGCTTGCAGATACATCTCTGCCATTATTTCCTACAATCTCACTACTCACCTTTGTTTTCTTAACCTCTTCCTTCCTTTAGTGCTTCCTTATGCTACAGCTCCTGGTGAGAGGATTCAAGAAAACATCATTGGCCTTCAAGTTTACATCTGGTAACATAATTTCAACAACAGCTGCTCCAAAAATGCTAATTGTTAGTGTTTTCTTTGGAGGCTGTTTTCCACTCTCTGTAAGGCAACCAGGAACACTGACAAGTAAATAACAAGTCAACAGTGCCTAAATGTGCATGTGCTTTCTGTATGCACGTACTTTTTATACATATGCAATACTTCCTAATTTTATTTACTTTATAATTAGCACTTGAAGTTATTCCACCATCTCCCAGCAATTTCATGGCAGCCTTTATAATTTTACCTCCCTCCTACGTTTACCTGTAGTTTAACATTCCAAGTGTGGTTGTTGCACAGAATACCTCAACAGACTTGTATTAAAAATGCTCTTTAAAATTCCAGAGCTTTGAACTAAAGAAATATCTCAAGAAGTTTTCATGGAAAGTTCATCGTGGTTGGTTCAATTCAGCTGCAGTTAGATGCACCTTTTCAAATAATGGAAAAAAAAAAAAATGTAAAGGGGTCAGACCCAATCAATACAGTTGTTCAAACAGAATTTCAGGCACTGTGATGTGGGGATTTTTTGTGCTCTTTCTTTGTACTGCTCCACTATGAAGAAAGGTTGCTTTTGCCAGTAGAGCAATAAAAATCTTAGCCTTTTGAATACAGCCAAATAACCAATGGGAATCTTTACCAGGTGTGGAAAATAGCAATTTTTTCATGTTTTTCTTGCGCACGGCTTTGTTCTTTTTATAACCACGCAGTACATGGGCACACAGACACACACACGGCACAAGCAAACACTTTAAAATACCCACAGACAGACATAAATCAGAGGGGTAACATCACATCCTGCCTTCTGTATCTTCTAAGTTTTGACACCAAGTAAATCTGGTCTTTCCTTCATAGAACATCCAGAAGTTAATTGCTAAGACACCTGGGAAATAGGTGGTTTCATAGAGGGGAACAGATGCTGATATAAAATACATACACGCATATTTGAAGAGCTGGAAGTCAGAGGAGCAAATGGTGCAGGGGGAAAAATAATGGTGTAAAGTACCAGAACGGGTCAGGAGTGCTCTGTGCCTTCTCAAAACACCAACCCCTCCCTCCAAAGGCTGTGGGGTACCCAAGACCACCCTGCTGGGTGGGCTTTAAGAGCTTTTTGAAATAGCAGCACACAAGTTTAGTAACATCCTGCAGCAGCTTTTCCTTCTACACATAAGATACTCTCCAGAAGAAAATCTATTAGTATTTTCCTGAAAAACCTATCTACTTTTGGTGGGGTTTTTTTTGTTTGAGGGGAGCTTTTTGGTGGTGGTGGTGGTTTTTTTCTTCCCAAGTGTTCCAAAACAGCCGGGATGTCTCTTAAGTACTTCTTACCTGCCCAGTCCTTTAAAACAAACAGCTTAATACAGATGTACAACCAGTGCTATAGCTCAGCAGGATTCCTTGCAGCCCAGCAATGCACACCAACTCAAGATAGTAGTGAAAAACAGGGGTGGGGGCTGTTGTGCAAGTCCAAAAAGGTGAAAGAGGTGCTACTTACAAGTATCAGGCTGTACTTCTATAAATGCAGCTGGGCAGTAAAATTTTAGTAACTTCGGCTGAAGAAATTGAAAACAGCTGTATATGGGAAGAGAAGTCAGCCTGCAAAATTTTTGCTTGGTATAACATTACAAAACACTACTTAAAAACCAGCACAACCAAAAGAACTGATCATGCTTTCTAATGAGTGAGTTCAGTTAGTCCCAAACACTTCACTGTTTAATAGGCAGAGGGGGAAAAAAGGCCACTTTCTGACCAAAATTATATCAATCTGCAAGTAAACATAGGTTTTTTTTTAGTTTTAATATTAGGAAGTAGCCTGTAACACCTAGAAAAGAACATGTTGATTACAAGAAACAAGTGAAAAAGGAAATTGACCCAAACTAAACACTATATTCATAGGAAAACTACCCATTACTATTTAAAAACTATACCCCATCCTTACAAAAGATGGTCACTAAGAAGAACATTTCACATATTCAATAAAAAGTTTTGGAAGAAAAATTACCGTGATAATTCTTTCCCAAATATGGGATTAACTACAGACGTGACCAAAATCTTTAGATCAAGACTGGTTTTGTTGAAAATGTTAATGATGTAACTGTTTAGGGCAGAATCCTTCTCTTCCACGCAAGCTTGAATGAGCAGATTTTGTGTGTGTGATCGAAGGAAAGAGAATGAACATCTCCCCCAACCTGAAAAGCAGCACTGCCTGTGCTCCTTTCCCTTCATTGCTTCGTTGTGCCCCACAAAAACAGGACAAGCACGTCCTAAGCAGCTCAGCTCTGAATTTCTGCCACTGGCATTCAAAGGCCAAGGACTCACAGCCTCAAACATTCACCCTCGAATTCACACAGTCAACACTAGCCACAGAGACACTTTTAATTGTTGCTTCACATTTTGTTTGAGAGACTGGTTTTCAGAATAATCCAACATTTCCACTGTTCTCCATCAACCTGGTGTCTTTTGAGGGAACTGCTGGAAAGTCAAACACCACCAGTGAGCTGCAGCTTTGCCAGTGCCCACCACCTTCCCCTTGGCCAACACCCCACTCTTGCTATTCAAGAACAAAGACAGATTTCATCAAATGCTTAGAAAACATTTCTAAAAACAAAAGAAAAAAAAACCCCAATAAAAAAAACCGACAACAATAAAAATAATCATAATTATTATTATTCTTTAAAAGGTAGAATTGGCGTAGAGAGAGCCTGATTCAAATCCCAGTTGAAATAAGTGCAAAACTGGGGAACTTCAATGGGATTTGAACCAAAGAAGAGGAAAATGTGATAAAAGCACAAATGACTCTGGATTTCCAACTACCTGGACACTGATAAGAGAGCAGACAAGACAGAGGCAATAGGAGGCAGTTATGTTAATATTTTAATCTGTACATATACCATTTTCCAAACTGTTACATTTTATTTAAATTAATGTTTTCTTGCAAAATATTCATTTATGCTTTCAAAACTTTTTTATAAAGGCAAAAATAAATCATTATTTTGGCAAAAGGTTTTGAAGTTGATACTGGCAGTATTGAGGTAAAATAGATTGCATTAGCTAAATATATACTTTTAAGAATATTTCTGAGTATAGTGTTAATATAATATGATTTGTCTTAAAGTCTGAAACACAAAGGTCAATTCCAAGGGGTTTTTAGCTACTACTTGAATACAGGGAATAAGCAAGTTAGTGGTTTCACAAAATACTGCAGAAGTATTTCTCAGTTATTTCTCATCCAGAGCTGAACTCAGCTACGTAATTACGTAACACTGGGAAGTTTTTTCATGTTTTGCATTCAATGCATACACAGGGTATTTTCAAGTATAGTTGCAGCAATTCATTTAATCTTATTTTCTCCTTATTGTAACTACCTCACCCTTTGCCCTATGCATAAGTACAGCACAGAATTTCAAATTTTGGCAAAGATAAGCACCAGGTGAACATACATACGAAATTAGCAGGTGCCACATTCCATTAGTTTTGCTGTTTCCAGGATAAATACTAGTCAATACGTCATATTGTAATGTCTATTGAAAAAAAAAAACAGAAGAAAAATACTTATTTACTAGCCAAATAACACATTATAACTTTTTATTGCTTACTTCACATATTTTAATTAAAAATCATCTTCTTTCACATCTCAGCTTTCAAAAAAAAATAAAATTTGTTAGCTGTTTGTTATAGAGGGGGCAGCACTACTGTCAAGGGCAACCTAACAAACTGTGGATTGATACCAGCAAGTTAATCATCTGGGATCAAAAAAAGGAAATGGGACTTAAAACT
The DNA here is from genome assembly GCA_008033365.1 of Pseudorectes ferrugineus. Classification (NCBI taxonomy): domain Eukaryota; kingdom Metazoa; phylum Chordata; class Aves; order Passeriformes; genus Pseudorectes; species Pseudorectes ferrugineus. The sequence goes on from QWTY01009835.1 coordinate 12,161, forward strand.
GGCTTTCATTATGGCTTTCTTGGGAAGTTTCTGCTATACAGTGGTTACTAATATTTAGAAATTCGAGCTAAAAGTTCTTGCAGTGGATTATTTAATGGGCAAAAGGGTGGGTGCTTAAGTCTACAAAAATATTCCATCCAAAACACCCCTTCACCAAACCTGTCACCTGCATTAGCTCTATCCATACCCTATGAATGTGCTTCTAGGTTTGTTCAAATTTGAGAGTTTTTTTCACAAAACTTTACAACGTGCATCTGAGCCTGAGGGGGAAGTAACAACGTCTTTTAGTATCTATGCAAGAAGTGTCTTTTAAAATGAATTCAGCCCTTGATTTAAAAAAAAAAAAAAATCTAAAATACATCATTCTAAAAATACATTGTCAGTATTTTACAGAGTATATTAAAAGTGCTGTTTATTCGTATAAAAAGTGTGAACTAAACTGAAGTAAATAAAAAATGATTTGCAGTTCTCTTCATTTTCATAGAAAATCCCTCTTTATTCTCTGAATGTCTTTCCAGAAGAAGGTGTCATCAGCCAATGAGTGTCTCCACAGAAACCTGGAAAAGAATCTCCTCTGTCTTCCATGCGGTGTCACAAAGTGGGATTTGCTTCGACTCTTATGTCAGTGTTCACTTACTGCTTTGGCTGGTGTGAAGGAAAACAAAACATGGTTAAATATTGAAGGGAGTCAACCAAAGCCAAGCAGTAAGCAATTGCTGGAAAGCCCCTTTTTTTTTTTTAAGCCTTTTGCAGTTTGACAGAAGGAACAATTCATACAGACACATTAAGCAAACAATTATCTCATGATGCCACTGATGCTCAAGCTCCTGTGTCCTCTGCATGGTGCTGGGTATCACAACTACTTTCTTTTTCTGAAGAAAAATGTAAGTTTATATAAATATATATTTTTTTAATTGTGTATCTATGTGTATATATTTGTACAGACATGTGCTAGACATGTTTTTAAGTCAGTCTGGAATCACAGAATGGTTGGGGTAGGAAGGGACCTCTGAAGGTCAGCCCCAGCCTCCTGCTTGAGTCTCTGGCACTGGACAATTATTTGAGTTACCCAAGCAACCCTCTTTACTACTTCATCTCTGCTTTATCTTCTTGTTCAATTTCAGGCAATAAAATTAAGCCAAAGGAAATCAGAAAGGTGAGAATAGTATCAAAGCAAAATATGGATGCATAGCAAGTGTCTTAACTAGGGGCACTTAGCAGTTGCACACAATATTTACACTTTTTCCTATTTAAAACAGGGAAAACTCTGCAAATCCTACTGAGAAGAGATACAAATACAGATGTTTCTTTGTAAGGACAACAAAATTATCACAATTTTAATACCTGAAGTGGCAAAATAACCTAACCAGAGACAAAAACAACCTTCTGTTAACATGATCCAACGAAAGGCACGATCAAAGTCAAACACAACATTGCAGAATTAGTTACAAAGGGCCAAATTTTCAGCTCACCTCAGCTAAGACTCCGATGCCAGCTCATGTGTAGGATACCAGCCCACAAGGAAGCCCCTGCTTGTACAAGGGTGCACTTTGGATTCTCTCTTTGTATGCCCTGAGCAGCCACCAGAGTACAAAAGGCTGCTGAAAACCTGGCCCCCTGTTACCCAGAGCACAGATGTCTCCTCCCTTCACCACAGTAGGACTGAGGAAGCACCTCACCTGCAGAGCGACAGCACTTATCTGAAGACTTCAGCAGCCCACGTGTTAGCTCATTAGAAGCAATATTTACAAGAATGAAAGGTTTCCAAAAAAGTAGCTGCATGCTTTCATTCGGATGTAATTTTGTTTTAGTAAAGAAGTTAAAATTTAGCAAGCCACAGCACAGGCACGACGGCAAACCAGACATGCCGAGAGCAGTTAGTTCTTACTTGGAAGGCGTTTAAACAAATGTGTAGTGAAATCCATTGCTTAGGGGGGAGTGAGGTGGCTGTGGTACAGAAGGTGAGGGTGCTTTGGGTGGATAGGTCAACTGCTGAGCTAGAAGGGATCACACACAGGAATTAGGCTGCACAATCAAACATTCACATCATAAACGGAGTGACCTTAATTTTCTACCACATGAATAGGAAACCTGACGAGCAATGAATGAGGTGCTACACTACTTTAGTCACATGGAACACAATGTAAACAACATCATTTCTACCTGCTGCTTTTGTCTACTGCTTGCATAAATTAAACAAATAAAGATTCCTATTTGGATGAGAATATGGACAACCTATCTTAAGATGAAGTTTTACTGGAACATTATGAAGGCACACAACACTGATACACTCTCATCAGCACTGCTTTTCAAGCTGAAGCTCTAGACCAGCACCTATATTTGCTACTTTGATTTCAAGACTTCACTGAGGCTGTACAGGTTTTCAACATTTCCTTTGTTATATGCCAGTGAGCAGAAACAAAAATAATATATAGAAAAATAATGTTTAAAAAATTACATATGCATGTAACATTTTGCTTAGTGCCATGCGTGATACAGTAAATACATTTTCATATCTCAGCTTGAAAATACAGGATAAAGAATACAATGATTAAAACTATCCTTGTTTATAAACCAGAGTAATAGTATAGTATTAGAAGACAATAATCATAAAACTGAAGAAATTGAAACTCGATCTAAAATTCTGCTTTTACATTTAGGAGGGCCGAAGCACACAATGTAGGAAACGACTTCTTAATACTCTTGTATTTGACTTTAATCTTCCAGATTCTTGGCATGATTTCTCCTCAAAAGGCTGATTTCTTATTAGGAACACAGGAAACTCTAAAATGCTACTATTAGATAAATTCACAACTTATCTTAAAAGATTTATATTAGCATAATATCCTAACATAACTGCTCACCCTGAATAATGGGCAAAGTTTAAGTTCACAGTCTTTTCCATAAACAAATCTTGGTGAAAAAATCTAGATAATTAATTTGGGATTTTCAGATACAGTCTGCTTCATCATCAAGGAGCAAATGATAACCCACACTTCAAAAATCAAACTATAAAAATAGGAATGTGAAGGAGTCTGTAATATGAGACTACCTGAGAATGTCCAATCAGCTGTGCAAAGTGTCAAATGCTTTTCTTTTTAATCACCTTAGATCACCAGAAAATAGGCCGTAACTAAAAAACCTGAACTCTTTTCTGGTTTGTAGACTTTCTATTAAAACCAAACTACTCTGGCTTTTTTTTTTTTTTTTTTTAATACCATCAAAGGTCTTTGCTTTTAAAGAAGTAAGAAATAATTGAAATCAAAGCAAGACATATTTCAAGAAATGAGTTTTTGAGGTACAAGTGTGGCAACAAAAGCTGTGCACAAACATAAAGGTTTGGGATTCCTTAAAAACCTTAGTCTTTGGCTAATGTGTTAGGCTTTCTTTAAGTGTCTGATAGACAAAAGAGGCAGCTGCTATGCTTCACAAAGAAAATTAAACTAAAACTTATCTCGCAACTGACTGCAAATTTTCTGAAGCAGCATTTAAACATTTCAGTCCCAATACATACTTTAATTCCCTCTTTGAGGAAAATGAAAGAATTAAGATTTTTCTGGTTATATATACCTAAAATGTGATGGGTCACACTTTTGAGATAATTAAATATAAAAATTAAAATATATAAATAAAAAACCTATAGTAATGAAATGTATACTACATTCACTACACAACAGCAAAAAAATCAAACCTTTTTCAGTGCTGTACAGTTGCTACAAGTTCAGGCACACCCAGAAGTAACTTAACTGGCCCCATGAAGATCTTTGAGTAGGGCAGGCACTCTGCTCTTGTTGTACTGACACAGAGGAGTAATTTCAAGTACTGGCTGTGTTCATCTGGGCTGATCTTAGCCCAGATGTGTGACCTTTTCCCAGCAGCAGCTAGAACTCAAGTGGTAAAATGCTGCACTGGCTCATACCTCATGAAAAAAATTCCCATTCCATAACCAAAGCATTGGAGTACCTGTTACAAAGTTCTGGTCACTAGAATTGGGACCCAAGTGCCTGTGGAAAAACCCTTTTTGATACAATGATGGCCTGAAGGTCCACAAGGTTATTCCTGAAATGCTCCCATGATTTTACAATTCTGTTTTTCTGTTTGTTTGGTTTAGCTTTATAATGCCCGGCCTCCTCAGCGAATCATTTTATCCCTGCCAGTCAGTTAAATTACCCACAGAAACTCTCTGAAGTCTCAAGATTCCTATCTTGAAAATGTATTCCATCCCCTCAAAATGCCATTCCCCTCAGGTTTAGCTGGCACTGCATCCCTGAGCGTGCAGCCACATTCAATCAACGCTCTGTTACTGCAGATGCACGTTACGCACGCCGATATTGGAATAATCTGTCTTTAATGGGAAGGTCTTAAGGGCTGCTGTGGCAAGAGCCATAAGTTTAAACTGACAACTTCAGATGAGAAATGTGCGTATTTTTTCTCCATCATAGCTGAAGTTTCCATTATTTCCATTCTCCACCGGAACAGTGAATGGTGCCAGTTATAAATGGCCAGTCAGATACTTGGGGAAATCGCTGCTGCATGGATTACTGTGTGATACAAATCTCTTGACATTTCTTACTTATTTCAACTATAAAGCAATCAAGAGTGAAATTATCACTTTTAGCAACATATTGCAAAGGATCTATTAATTTCCAGGCATCAAGCAGAATTCATGCACAGCTGTCTTTCTCTGACCTCTCATCCTGGTCACCAGACAGAAACATGCCAATCCCCATTTTACAAGGTCTTTTTCAGCCTGTTGTCACACAGCTCAAGCTGCAAATGATTGTAGCCTCATCTCAATCACTGGACCAGGGAATCTTTCTCTTAAAAAAAAAATATTTAAAATCCTCTTTTCTTGATTTTTTTTGAAGTCACAGATCAATTTACTTTTTAAAAATGAATATAGAAATATTTGATCTCATATAATTACAGAGAATTCAGTTAAATGTTAATTTTTTTAGCACTATTAGTTAGAGCAAGTTTCCAAGTTCTGAACTTATTGATCACACTATTTTGCCCCCTTTATCCTGTCCACTGGAGGCCAAATACTCAATGTAAATCGTTAGCCCCTCTCCATTTGTTACCTACACACACTCCTCACTATTTTGAATATGAAGGACTAAAACTTTCTCTCATGCCAGGAGTTTGGCAACAACCCCACACAACTTGAGAAGCTGGTAAGAAATAGCTGTTATTTTGTAAATAACTAAGCATTACCTGCTACCTCCTTGCTCCTCTGAGAGGCTTCAGAAGCCAGAGCGTATGAAATGGTAATGATGCGCTCCTGCTCCTGCAGCTGTGAATCTAAATCAATCGAGTTGTGTTTGTCCTGGGCAACAGTAGGCTGCAGATTGTGCATACTGGGGAGGGAAGCAGAAAAACAACATTAACATTTGCAAACATAAAGAATCCACCATGCAGATAAGAACAAGCTTGGATTCAGACAGCAGTTTTCAGATCTCATCTATCAAGCTCCCTGTTTTATTGCCGTTCTTCAAAATAGGGTTGATGTTGTATGCAAATGCCTACAGCACAAGGAAAAATGACACAGCCACCACACATTCAGTCAAAATTTCTGCATAGCCTTAAGAATATCTGAAAGTCCTTTGTTGGAAATATGCCATTTAAATGAAAGCACTACAAAAGTGCTATTTATTTGAAGTTGTTAGTAAAATTCCTTGCTAGTGCTCAGAGGAAAAGGAAATAACCTGGTGGTCTTCAGGCTGTACCCCTTCCAAAGAGAGAGCAGATCCTTGACATACCAAATTCTTGAAACTGAATGTTCAGCTGACTCTATGTTAGCTGTAAGTAGCCAAAAGTGTTGTTTCACAACTCCAGCTCTCTGGAGACACCAGAAACTTGCTCTCATGCTGACTCTTCTTCTGCTTTTGGCCAGATTCGTGCCTTTCCTTTCCTTCCTCCTCATTCTCATCTACAAGTTGGTTGGTAAGGACTCACTACTATTTTAGGATTCTCTGAACAAGAAAATGGACATACACAAAATTCATCATTATCTCTTCTACCTTGTTTTGAAAAGCAGCTCTAAGTACACTACAAAAATTCTGAGTGCATTTTCTCAAAGCTACAAGTTACATTCAGGTAACAGAAATTAAGACTGTTGTATGATGTTAGTTCTCAATGTTTAACATGAGCCCCTGTGTAAGATTTGGAAAAAAACATAAAACCTAACCTTGATTTAGTAAGAATATTCTTTATCTTTTCTGCTTTCCGCTGCCTTGCTGCCAGTTCTTCTGTAGAAAGGGGCTCTTCTGGCTCCAGTTCAACATATCGTTCTGGAATTACAACCTTCTCAGGTTTTGACAACTGTAGAAAGAAAGCAAGCATCAAGTTTTCAATAACAAAGACTTAAAAGAAATTGAGATAAATCCTCCTCAATGGGAGAACATAGTGAAAAGAATGAAGCATGGATTTTCACAGTCAGTACATGTACCTGATGCTAAACACTCCTGAATATCTAGCTGATGCCCTTTCAACAGTGTCTTTTCCCTCTGATTCTTTTTACTTCAGAAGATAGACTGAACAAATATTAAAAGGGATTACAGAAGAAATCAGAATCAACAGAAAACCTTTCTTCAGCTCAGGCTTAGAGCCCAAAGTAGGACACTGCCTAAAGCTCTTATAGTAGAAAGAAGCAACCACTAAGAGACTGACTGGACAACCCGAGATATTAACGTCATGATATTTGTGTCATGCCAGCCAGAACTTCCTACAACTGAAAGGAAATATCACCTAAAGCTTTAACCTAAGGTGTCCTTCTCTGAGACTGGATAATCTCCTGTGAGCAGCAGAGGGGGAAAAAAGGCAAACAGAAATACGCTACACTGTGCAATTGTAACAACACATTGCATAAACTAATTCTGTAGACTGAAAATTTTAACACGAAAATTTAACATGGCACGAAAGCCAGAAACAAGTTTTTGCTAGGATCCCCTTCTTTGTGGGAAATTTTCTCTTCACCCAACGAATATAAAGTTGACAGACCTTGAAAATCAATTCTTATTATACAGAACAGACTGGTTTTGAAAACAAAAATAGGGGATGTGTGAATAAATGGAAATAAGTAAAGGAGAAGTATTTTTTTTCTTCTTCTTCTTGGAATGTTGTTAAAACATTCATGAGGCAATGAGTTTTCAAAATTCGAAGTTTTCAATGAAAATAATCCTAAATTTTTTCACCACAGACCTTGGTTCATGCTAATTCAATGGATTATGTAAAGTGGCCTGACCTAACCCCCAGTGCTTAGGCCCAGTAATTCACAGGCAATCGCAGGCCAAGAGCACACACTGGCACACACAACCATATTAAAATCACAGCCTCAAGTTTTTATACTTCCTTCTCAGGAAACCCAAAGCCAGTTTCCAGAAAAATCCTCACTTTTCCACTACACTTCCCTACTCTTGAATCCAACTCCTCTATGGAGGTCTACATATAGACATATATACACTTTTTTTTAATGTGTATCTCTATCTCCATACTGTATCTAACCTAGATTAGCTCATCCTGTCACTTTCAGAATAACAAACCCATTAATCATGTGAACAGCAGATGGATTTCCTTAAAGATACAACTGAGTATGTTCCCTTCTGAGGCACAGAGGTACCTCAAACACAGAAGTGCCTGCCAGGTGAAGAGGATGCCCACATGAAATGGAAAAGGACAACAAGGCCAGGCTGGATGGAGCTCTGGTTCAGTGGGAGGTTGGAATTAGATGATCTTTAAGGTCCTTTCCAACACAAACAATTCTGTGATTCTAACCTGGGTAAACTGAGAAAGAAGCTTTACACTCAGAGCTTCAGACCTATTTCAGTTACTTTGAAGCAGGACAGAAATGCCTACGAGCAAAAACGTTTCCTATCCGAGGCTTAAAGGAAGTACAAAGGGATTCCCATAGCCCTGGAGGCCTTCTGGAAAAGAAAAATTAATAGCAGAGTGCAACAAGGAAAGGCAGTAAACAGAAGTTATTTTCTGTTTCTGAAGTTTACAGAAGCACTGTATTTTCTGTAAAAATTACACAAAGATTAACTGAAAGACACATTCATTCATAGAGTTCAACAGATGACGACTCACAGAGTAAACCTTTTACAAATATCTCTCTCTGTAAAATGATACTCTGCCTACAGCTTCCAGAAGAGTACAGGTACTTACTAGTCTAATTATCATTAATAGTTTTACTGGTTTGCCATCTCCCGTGGCATTTAACACAGCACAAGGCACCCCCTGAAGCCTTTCCAGTTGCTGTGTTCTCTCCTTCCCACCAGATGGCTCAATCGCATTTCAAACTGACACTTGCTCGGTTACTGCAGCTGAGAAAAGACCCCGTGCCCAGAACACCAGCCAGGTCATTCCAAAAGCTGACAGAAATGTGTTTTCTGTTCAAGCCCAAATAAAGCAGTGCTTCCTCGTCTCGATCATCTCTTGCCAGTCAAAATGAAGAGCAGTAAGGTAGCTCTGGGGAACTTACTTTTCCTCCATTCCTGTTTCTCATTTTTAAATACTCTTCGTGTTGTCTTCTTGTCTTTTTTCCCCCAATTTATAGAACCTTCCCTAACTTAATCACTCTTTCCTTTATAAAGCCTGAGATATACATTTCAAAGAGTAGAGCCAACTTTTCAATTTCTTCTCTCCACTAAAACACAATATGAACACAAACCTTACAAAGGTGCCAGGTCATAAATTTTTAGTACCCAAAAGACTCCTTTCAGTTAAAACTTCCAGCTAACTTCTGAAAGAAAGGATGAGAATTCACTGCCTAAAACTTAGAAAGGTTAATATTTTGGGGCAGAGAATAGGAGGCAAAAGATTGTGAGTGTTACCTCTCTGCTGATATCTAAATCATAGTCTTGAGGCTCCAGGTCAGTCTCTGTCACTGCTACTGGCTGAACTTTTAACCATTCATTTTCATCCTTGTCTTCTCCACGAATTGCCCTCTCAAGTAACTGCAAATCAAATTCTTGCTCTCGTTTCCACTGGTAATAGATACAAAACAATTAACAGCATTCAACCATACTGCCAAATTCACCATATAGCAATGTACATTACTACTGCTGCAAACACTACGTTGCTGAAAGAATCACCAGGGCAAACCCTAAACTGGCAAGGGAAAGAAAATGCAACTGCATTTCTTGGTACACGCGAGTGGGAGTTTTGATCTCTAGCTGTGCTGTGAGGAATTCAGAGTATTGTTTAATTTTACATGTTCAGTAGACTTGGATTCTAAGAAATTTATTAATCCAAATTTTACATTTGCTGATTAACATGGAACCAGCTACACACAAACATCTTTGGAAGCACGGGTGTCACCACCAGCGAGCCTACAGACTGACAGAGCAGTCCTTGGCATCGTAAAGAGGCAGTGCTGTGTGGTTCTGAATCACTACACAGAAAGGCTATTTACAGTGCTGGTTGAGAATCACAACTTGAAAATTTTATGTATAATAAAATAATACCTACTGTTTAAAGTTGATAATACTTCGTGTATTAGCGTTAACTCGTCTTGAATTAAAAACTAATTAACTTTTAAGCTCTTCAGACTTTACTGAAAGTGGAGTCTAGCTACCTGCAGAAGTCTTTCACACGGTCTTGAAAATGTATATATTTAGCAATATAAATCAGAACTATTAAATATTTATTGATATTTAAATTTAGCATATTTAAACTAGGCTGCATAATGTCGAGTACCCAAAATCACTGCACAGTAGTCCCTTCACAACTACACACAATACAATTACATATAAACTCACACTTAAGGACACTACCAATACCTTTTTGTTCAAAAAAATTAAGTTCAGTTGTAGCATCATTCCATCCAGTAGATCTGGGCAACTTTACAGTACATGATATTAAAACCAGCAGGAAAAAGAAGGGACAAAAACAACAACAACAACAAAATTATCTCCTCAAGGTTTTGAGGGAATCAATAGGAGAATGTGCCACTTTTACGTTTCTTAAAAATATCTCCAGTATTTCTGGTACAAATCTTTGGCTTGTTTTGGATGAAGTTTGAACTCCATGTGAAGTCCTTAGATTTCATTATGTCACTTGCATTAATAAAACTAATTGAAACCTATTCATGCACAAGCTCTCAGAATTCACTCAGAAGATAAGTATCTTCCATGTATATTAAAAAGTTAAGTAGGCAAAAGGCAATTATATCTCAAAAATTAATGTTACAGAATTCAAAAGAGAAAAGAACATTTTCTCAAATGAGTACTCCAAACTCATTCTTCTACTCATATTCGAACCAGGCCTGATTGATTAGTATATTTTAAATACACAGTATCATTTTCAAGTTGTTATTATATATAAGGTAAGAAAAACATCAAACCATTCTTAAGAAGCAGTACTTTTATTGGCTTTGATGTTGCAACTTTTACATTAAAAAGGCATTGTATATAACAAATGAATTCATGTACTGTGATCAATACTTAAAATGTCATACTACACTTGAGAGCTGACCAATTAAAAATTAGAATTACACATACAATGTATGTTTAAAGCAAATGTTACACACTGAGCAGCACTTCAATTATACATTTAACTGTTTGCCATTTTGGCTGCTAAATAATTGTAATGCTGTAAGTAATTGTGCTATCAAACATGCTCTTGCATATCAAAGCCCTATAGGTACAAGAGAGGACTTCTACAAAACATTACTAGGGCTGAAAAACTCTATTTTAATTCTTTACAGCAAGAAAAAGACCAAGATGGCACCCAAATTTATAAATAAAGTGTTTGCCACAAATGTTAATAACGAGTGTTATGAAAATGTTTCAATTTGATTTGTGTATGTTATGTGAGTCAGAAAACATAAGAAGCTCAGATTTATTTCTTCCAATTAAAGTATGAAAGTAACAGTGATACTACAGTACTACAATTCCCAAACATTATGCACTGTCTTTAAAAAATTTGTGATTGCAAAACAGAACAGATGAATGTCTCCAAGCAGTGCACTCGTATTTACTGGGAAAGTAAATACAAATAACTGGCTGCAAATTAGTGCTACAGAACAGTGGGAATGAAAAGCTGAATATTATAAGGTTTTTTTAAATGCCAGCAATTGACACACATGTACTAAATGCAATTAAGCCTGGTAAAAATTGAGTAGTCCAGTTAGAAATTTTAAAGTAACTACAAAATTCTGCAAATTAAAAACAAGCAAACCAAAAAAAAAAAAAAAAAAAAGAGGCATTAGGTATGATGAGTGACGAATCTAAAAGCAAGAGATCTTGTGCAATGAATTAGGTAAAACAATGTGATCATTTCTAAAGCTCTAGTGGACCAAATAAAAAAATAAATTAAAAGACCACAGCATAAGTGCAATTACAGTACAATCCTGGTTTAGCACCAAGTGAGCAACTGGGTAACTTCACCAATTAGAATTGCTTTGGTTAGTATCCAAAATGTATCATTATAAACTTATCATCTGCACAGCATTTACTCTTAGAATGCAACAAAAATACTTTTCTTCAGCAGCTTAAATTTGAGCCTTATTAGAATATTCTACATTTTGAGCTTTAAAGAAGAATTTGTATCAATTAAAATACATTAGCTCTCACATAAATTCCTAATCAGCACAATTAGATTTTAAAACTGATTATCCATTTACCATCTTTTTAAAAGAGAACAAACAAACACCACCTTGGTCTGATATTACCACCGACTATCTTGCAGGCTAATTTATGAATTAAAAGGAAAAATACCCATGGTGAGAAAGAACATTCTAAAAGGCCCATTCCATTATGAAGCAGTTTTAAAACTGTACAAGCTTCTGACACTTTCTAAATACAATTCCAAGAAAAAAAAAAAAATCATGGCTCTGAAATCACCCCAATACACTGGCATCTCCACTCATCACTAACCTCTGACCAACTTACCTGCTGAACCTGCTACATTTACCTTAACTACGAGTAAAAAAGATCATCTGCTCCTCGCACCCTCTGAACTCATTTGATACCACAGAACACTAATTTAATTGGACTAGAAGCATCACACACGCTCAAGTGAAAGTGCTTGCCAGGGGAAAAATAAAAGAATAAATCCAAAGATATTTTTAGTTTAGTCCTTTTAAGGCATATCTAACATACTGAGCCTACGTCTGCAGACACGGGCCTGATGAAAGACCGAGATGAAACAGGCTGCCTTTCTCCTTGGCTAAGAGTTCTCTTGCGTTCCCGCACTAATGCCTTCTGATGTCTCTTCATTCTTTCTAGCTGCTCCTCTGCACTCATCTTGCCTCTTTGGTGGTCTCCAGAGTATAAACGTTCCAAGGCACTCTTTGGTCTCTCCTGGAGAAGTCACAAGGCACACAAAACACATGTTGTAATTAATACTTTATAAGAAGTATACAAAAAAAATGAACTCCTTCTCCTACCTCATTACTAAATTTTATTCTATTAACTTTGCATTTCTTTGCATA
>QWTY01009838.1:0-25292 GCA_008033365.1 Pseudorectes ferrugineus
CAGATGCTCCATGGAAGATTCTGCTGAATACAGTGTGGAAGTAAAGAACCAGTATGGCGAAGCTTATTCATTTGCTACGGTGCTTGTCAGGAGTAAGTACAAATGTTCCTTTGGGTTCAAACTTTCAAATACTGCAGAGTCTTCAAAATATTTTCATTATCTGATAGGCACACACAAGCACTCTGGGAAAGGATAAGAGCTGATAGAACAGCTTCTCTTCCTTAGTCACTTCTGGGCCCAGCCAAAGCTTTTCCTTTCAGATTCCATATGGACACAGCTGTCCTTTCACTGGGATAAAATTGTACTAAATTTAGGTGCTTATTCCTTCTGGACTGCTATGAAACAGCCCCACAGTTAAACACACAACAGGCTTACAAAGAGCCTGCTAAAGATAAGCAAGAAATGGGTTCCCAGGAACTGTGGCTTTCAGGGGGACGTCTCAGTGCATTACTGCAGAGAATTCCACATTTTCCCCTGAAATCAGTAACTACCAAGGGCAAGTGCAAGATTTTCTCCTTTGATCTGTGCTGTTCTTAAAATAACTGGCATAGACTCCGCAGATACACATTGTGCACAGCCAAATCCAGACGTGGGGAAGGAAGTAAATAAACCACCAGCACTGAAAAAGGGAAATTAACTCAAGCTTTAGGAAATATGCAGAGCAGTCTCACAGGACCACAGTTTGGCTGTTCATATTTGATATATTTATATCTAAATTACAATTTTGTAATTAAAAGCCTGGACAGAATAGATCTACAGGAGTGCAGACAACTAAACCCTTCAGTGGGACTGACAGAGCCCTGTGTCATGGGTTGTGTTATTATCACACTTGTTTTTCACATGCCTTATTTTGCTCTGAATCCTGTCTGGGATACAGATCCCTGCAGAAGAATGTAACTCCAGGATTGTAAAAGAAGTGTATTAGCACATCTTTCAGGTCCTTTAATTAAACAGTGTCAAAATTCAGCATATCTGGAAAACAGGCAGCAGGCATTTACCAATTCTAAAGGGACAGGTATAACAGCCCAGAAAACCTTCATCTGCAGCCTTCCCAGATTCCTAAATTCCCCCTACCCTAATGCAGAAAGACAGGAGAAGTTACCAGGAGGTTCTCACAGTATGGCCACAACAGGAACTGGCCTTTGCCACAGAGCAGCAGCAGCCTGAAAGAAAAATTCCAGGCCAATAATCACCTACTCCTCAATTCCCTCTGGAATCTTTAGGATCTGAGCAGGCGTGAGGATGGAACAGGGGCTGTGGTCTAGCACAGACAGGCCTGGCTGGGACAGCTCTCTGCACCTCTAAGTGCCTGGTTAAGCTGCCTCTCATCAGGGCTGGGCTTTGCAAACCACTGCAGACATTGTGGTGAGGGGCCCCCGCTGCTCCTCCTCCCAAAGCCATCCCAGTAACCCGAGTCTTCCTCCTGCTATCTGCATTTACTGCTCTGAAAATAGAGATTACACCAAGGCCTTAATCCTGCCTCCACTGGAAACATTCCTTATGCCCCAGGCAGGCCATGGCATCTCCTCCCCTGGCCCCTCGCTGTCTGGAAAGGCCTCGATGCCAGGGGAGGGTCCCTGGGATCCGCAGTTCCCTTTCCCTACAGACATCATGAGGGTCTCACAGGACCTGGGATGAGGCTGGTTTACCTCCAGTGCTTTATATTTCCCTCCTCCTCAGCGCTAACACTCACTCCCCATCTTTTGGTCTGCTGCTGTCAAACTTCAGCCGCTGGCAGGACAGGCTTTATTTTATGGGTGTTTCTTGCAACTTGAGGGAGAAAAGTATCTCAGTTTCATCTTCAGTGCATCAGTTCTTGGATTTCAGCTCCAAATGATTTCACATTGTGCTGTGATGCCAAGAAGCCAGAGCAGGTGGGGTGGGCCAGCATCCACCTGTGGTGCCTCCAGAGAATCCAGAAACTGCTGATTTGGGGACCTCCTTCCCTCAGCTCCAGGAATTACCTCGGTGTCTCAGCACACACATCCTTTCTTTTGGTTAAATCTCGGAGTCCCAGTCACTGGTAGTTTTCAAGAGTCCCACATCATCCTCTGGGAATGCTGTTAAAACCCAGGGGGTTGCTTTTATTCAAATCTTTATTTTATTTGGTTTTAACTTGCCTAGTGCAGCTTGAAAAGGCAGAAGCCAAAGTGACAAACCCCTCCTTAGCTCTGAATAACTGAGTGCACGTGAGCATTTAGAGCAGGATTGCTTACACTGGAACAGTCATGGGAACAATTTCCTCTGCAGACACATCCCCGTGGCTTGTGAAGGGCAGCAGCTGTCAAATGAATTAAAGTTTTACCCCACGGTGACACTTTAAAGGTTCAAATTAAGGGCTGCCTTGAGGGAAAAACAGTTTGCTGAGCATCACTGGTGTTTTTAAGAAGTTAAACACTCCATGAGATTTGCTAAACATATTTTCTTCTTGTCTCATAGAATATTATGGAAAGGAGTCAGGATTTGATTCAGAAATATACAAAAGTGAGTAAATCATTGATGTTGTTATTAATTATTTTTATAGCTTGATGCAATTTGATTTTTTTTTCCCTGAGAGCTTTTCCTGTCAGCCTGACTGCACATGCAAAGTGCAAGGCCCACTCTAAATATATGACAATAAAAATACTACAGGAGGAAAGCTCTGGAAGTCTCTTTATCCTGCTGACTTTTTACCCTTATTCCATAGGATCCCTTCTGGCCAGAGAGGCAGATTTTGCTTTTCCACTGAAACCGTTATTTGCGAGAGAAAAGGAGCCTTTCACCCTCTCCTGTTACTTCTCCTCTGATTTACTGGACCACCAACGAGGCATCACCTGGTTCAGAGATGGTTTGTAGGCAACAGCTGAGTTTATGTGCATTTACCTCTGGGAATATCCCACTGGAATTCGTAGCTGTGATTGAATGTTCCCAGAAAAAAAAAAAAAATTAAAATTCAGGATTCCTGAGCTGCTCTCAGCTCTGCTCAAGCTACAGATGTTGCTATTTAATGTCTGTCTTTTCCCTATTTGTAAAGGATGATACCACTAAAATGTGCTGGGATGTTTAAGAATATTTTAAGAGCCTTAGGCTATCCAGAGAAAGCACCAAGTGCTTTAAAAGTCTGTGCTTATCCAGTGAGAAAAACTTTTGGATACTCTGTGTTGTTCTGCTGGCAATCGAAGGTTTCCATCTTGGCAATCTTTCTGTCCATGGCTGTAATTTGGAGGCACAACAATAATGTCAGGAATGTCTTAGAGATCCCTCATCTTGCTCTGTGTTTTTTGCTGCATTTGGAAATCTAGCACTCCTAACCAGGCAAATCCAGGTGAAATTCCTTTCTCCCTTCTCCTGCTCCACAGGGGAGCTGCTGCAGGACTCAGAACGTCAGGAACTGAGGTACCAGGACTGTGAGGCCTCTCTGACAGTGCCGTGTGCTCACAAAGAGGATGAGGGGTTCTACACCATCCGTGTGCCCTCGCTGGATGGATACAAGGAGCAGACCACTTACGTGTTTGTTAGAGGTATCTACAGAACCTACAGATCTCCTTTCCTACTGCCTTGGCACAAAGGAATTCCCACCCTCACACACAAGGAAATAGCTCCCAGTTTTGAGCATGGATACAATTATCACAATGACCAAATCTTATTTTCAGTGGTGATTTCGGTATTAGAAAATAGGATCTGTGTTACTGGGATAGGCCCTTAGACACTTAAAATTAAGCTATTCAATGAAAAATTTGGAAGAGAAAAGAACAAAACCTAAGCACCCTCACTTGGTGTTGGTACAGACGCTGCAGCACTAACAGCTGGTGCCCCAGGATCCCCCCTCAACGTGAAATGCCACGATGTGAACAAAGACTGCTTGGTCCTTTCTTGGGTAGCACCCAGTGATGATGGAGGAAGCCCAATCCTGGGATACCTCATTGAAAGGTCTGTCAGTTAATCATCTTTGAGCTAAACCCCTCATTCTGTTGTGGAAATAGCACGAAGGAACCCCGTGGGCTGTGTCTCCTTGCAGGTGTGTGGCTGGCTCGGAGGAGTGGGTGCAGTGCAATGCCCAGCCTGTGAAAGGCTGCAGGTGCCCAGTGCTGGGCCTGGCTGAGGGACAGACGTACCAGTTCCGGGTCAAGGCTGTCAACAAGGCTGGCATCAGCCGCCCTTCGAAGGCCAGTGACCCCGTTACAACCCACGACGCCAGCAAGGACAAGAGAGTGACAGGTTGGTACCAAACCCAGGACAATCTGCTCCCTCAGGACCACGGGAGGCTGCAGGAATAACTGACTGCAGATTGTCCAGATTCTCCCCATTCCCACAAATGCCTTTGCTGAGCCCATCTTGGGAGCATTCTGAACAGAAAGAGCTCAAAATATCATTGTTTGTGACATAAAATGTCTGTAATTGTGCATAGAACATATGGCCCAGTCCTGGGTTCTGTCTTTCTCCCCAAGCACCTCCTGTGGGTGGATAACACTGCCCTGTTTGCCATTACAGTGATCCCATACGACGAGGGCAGGACGATAGAAATATCCAAGGATGACCTGGAAGGTGAGTTCAAATTTCCCCAGAGTGTTTGTCTCCGTATTATATTGAAGAATCTTAATTTGCAGTGGGAGAACAGAATCCATTGTAAAAGAACTCGGTTTTCCTGCCATGTTATCGCTGAAGTAAAGCCTTTCCTGCCTTCCCATAGGACACATCAAAATTCCCTTGCCACCCACCAATGTTCATGCAAGTGAGGTCAGAGAAGATTATGTGGCTTTGGCCTGGGATGAACCAGATCCAAGAGGCAGAGAGCCCCTGAATTATTATGTGGAAAAGGTAAGAAAATAATATCACCCAGGAGGGGAGCTGCAGAGCAGAACCATTTCTTTCTCCGGTGGGCCATGGCACAGGTGAGGCCATTCTCAGTCAGGAACTGGGGAGATCCAGCCTCAAACCTGGCTGGTTCAGCCTCCTCCAGCCCCACAGGTGCCCTGAGCCATGATCCTGACTCTGACACCAACTCAAGGACTAATGATTAACAGGGAATAAACAAGTAACTTCTACACCACAGAACAGTGGCAGAATTCTACCAGGAAGAACTAACTGTTCCTGCCCTACAGCCCTGAAGGGTGGAAAAGCTGTGAAGAACAGCACAATACGTCACTGTCCTGTTTCCCCACTAATCATTCTGTTGGTTAATTAGTATCTTCTACCAATCTCCTTTCATACATCCTCATTTCTCACCTCCTGTAGCAAAGGGGCCCTCTGTTGCCAAGGGAGAAGAGTTTGGGTACATCAACAAGAAATACGTAATTTATGGCTTTGGTTTGTGTTTTGTTTGGAGTTTTTTGAAACTCCTTTCCTACAAAGAGCACCTTTGTTATTGCTCAGGACGGTTTTGTGCTTACAATAGGAGTTGTAAATCATCACCTTTCCCATTACAGTCGCTTGTAGGCAGCAACTCCTGGCAAATGGTGAACCTGGATACGCCAGCAAATTCCCCAAGATTTGCACTCTTTGATCTGGCGAAGGGAAAATCGTTCCGGTTCCGCGTGCGATCCGTGAACAAGTACGGGATCAGCGAGCCCTCCCTGCCCAGCCCGCCCGTCACTGCCGGGGCAAAACTGGGTAATTATTGCATTACTCTGCTCTGCACTAACGATGTGGAGAAGGGGATTGAGAAAGGAACGAGGGGGATCCCCTGCCCACCCTCTCCTCTAAACTTCATGGTCTGTGATTACACAGCAGTCGCTTTGATATAAGGAAATCTCTTAAAGCCTTAAATCCCTCTTTAATTGGTTTGCAGTTGGTCAGGGCAGTGTAAATCTAAGCAAGCAGGGAGTGGGTAATTACATTTAATAAAATAGGAACAGTTGAAGCCTGTGTTTAATCCAAGGATGCTTCCAGCATGGTGTGAGGGAGGTGACAGTGTGGAAGGAATGACAGGAGGCTGCAGCAGCCTGGTTTGGGGGGCTCAGCCAGGACAGCAGCCGCTGCAGGGCTGCTCTGGGTTGTTTTCTCCCTGGACTGAGCTGAGAGTAAGAGGGGCAAAGGCTCATGTTGGTGTTTCTCTTATGCAGAGAGATGAGCACTCACTCTTTATTTGTATATTGTCCCACACTGAAGCTGCTCCAGTGTTCATTCATGGCTTTCACTGCAGAGTGGAGCAGGTCCCAGTTCACGGTGGAGCCAAGGACAATCAGTAGATGAGTTTTGCTCCTCCTCTAATTCAGAGGAGGTTGCGTGGGGTAACTGCAGAAATCAGCGGGAGAGGAAGAGGAGATGTGGCAAACCCAAGCACAAAAACAGAGCCTGTAGAGTGGGCCCCTGTCCATGGCATTTTGCTCTGATTCCACAGAATCCCAGAATGGTGTGGGTTGGAAGGGACTTAAAGCTCATCCATGGGCAGGCACCTTCCACTATCCCAGATTGCTCTAGCCCCCTCCAACCTGGCCTTGGGCACTTCCAGGGATGGGGCAGCCACAGCTTCTCAGGGCAACAATTTGAAAATGGTGCTCTGGTAAAGGTGAATAAACCAAACAGACTAACTCACTTAGAATATTTTGGGCTTTTTTAAATTATAGATTTTAACCCTCACTATTTTTGTCTGTGTCTTTTGTTTGTTTCATTCCTTTCTTAGCTCCTCTGCCTCCACCATCTCAGGTTTTGGCTTTCAGAGACACCAAGACATCTGTTGTTCTGCAGTGGGACAAGCCAAAGGATGGCCTGGAGCCCCTTGGCTATTACATCTACTGCCGGGAGACGGGCACAGAGGAATGGCAAACAGTCAATAACAAGCCAGTGACATGCAATGAGTGAGTTCAGCTCCTCTGCTCCACTGAGGGATGACAGGAGCCCAACCCTGATTCTTCTGTTCCTGGCTGGAGTCGTGTTTCAGATAAAAAAAGAACTTCCTTCAGTCCCCACGCACAGGCCGGCACGCACACCAACACCACGGCCTCTTGGAGGGGTCAGGATTGCCCCAAGCCTCACTTTTGCACCCAGAGCTGGCAGCAAAGGCTGTGTGCTCTCCACAGGCTGGGGCTGTACAGCCACCCAGAGCCTGGGGCACCAGCAGAACCACATTCCATGGTTTTGCCTGTTTTCCAGTAGAGTAGGTCGGTGTCAATCACATGCAGGATTTACAGTCCCTCTCCAGCTGTGGGGGTCATGTCAAGCAGAAAAAGTCCATTAAAAAGTCCTGTTTATCTCCCTGCCAATGGTGATTCCTCTCCATCTGATCCATACCCACTGTGATTTACTTGGAGCCATTTCACGTGACACATTAATTTGTAGTGACAAATAATGATTTTGCAAGAACAAAGCCTTATTAAAGTGTGTTGCTGTCTGTTTAAGCACTGTTTACCTGTACTTTGCACAGGCAAACACAAACATATTAATTTCTCTCCCAGATTTACTGTTCCTGGGCTGCAGCCTGGAAAAGAATATGTGTTTTGTGTGAAATCTGTCAGTGAGGCAGGACTGAGTGAGAGCTCACCAGAAACAGATCCCATCGTTGTCAGGCCAGCAATCGGTGAGTAGTGACCAAAATTAAACCCCCATATGTCAGGCACAGCTCCCAGTGCCTGCTATGGTGACAGCGTCTGAGAAACAAAACAAAAGGGAACTCATTCTCGTGACCCTGCAGCTTCTGCCATCAATTACACTTGCCAGCCGTGGACAGAGTTAGTTAATTAGCATTTTGACCTAGCAGTGTGTTACATTAGTGGTGTTAATTTGGCTCTGGTACAAGTTGGACCGTTTTAAGAGCTCAATTATGCCACGCCTTGAAATCAGCATTGGGAATTTCTCAGGGAAATCAGAAAAACCTACAACCACACCATCTGGGATCTAACCCTCCATGCTCCCCATTTTATCAACCCACTGCTCCCATCTTTTCTGTCACACAAACCACAAAGCACCAGGAAAAGGGACCTCCTGAGACACATCCAAGGCTTTTGCTGTGACTTCCAAATGAGAACCTGGACGTTGCATTGACCAGTTCTGTTTGGTCTGTCCCTCTGTGCCCAGCCTGTCCCTCGGCCCCCCACGGCTTTGTGCTGCTGCACTGTGGCAAGGCTGAGATGACCATCGGCTGGAAAGCCCCGAAGCGCAAGGGAGGAACGAAGATCCTGGGTTATTTCCTGGACCAGCACGACCACTCTGAGCCGGACTGGCACGAAGTCAACATTCAGCCAATTCCTCAGCGAGTCTGCACGGTATCCATTTGGAGCACAGCTGGGAACAGCTGGACCGAGGGTTGAGCTGGGTTTTCTCTACTTCTTCTAGTCCAGAACTGCCCTGCTGCCCTCCCCAGCCCACGCAGGGCTGCACTAACCATGTCTGCCCTTCTGCACCCCCAGGTCAGCAGCCTGCAGGAGGGGCACCTGTACGAGTTCCGTGCCCGTGCCATGAACAGGGCTGGAGTTGGGGAAGTGTCCGAGCCCAGCGACTTGTTCAGATGTGAGGAATGGACAATGCCAGAGCCAGGTATCCCTCACGTTAAACCATCCAGGGAAATACCACCAGGTGTATTTGTTATCTCCTCACTCTTCCAAGGGATTTCTACCACAGATCTGGTTGCTCCCAGGACAGAAAAGCACACAAACACTCCCAGGGATGTTCCCATGCAGGGTATTAGTCCTGCATTACACAGAAACACCACCCAGGTATTTTTAATAATATTGTTTCCAGAGGATGAAGAATCTGGATCTAAACTCTAAATGGTTTTGTCTTTACACCACAGCAAATAACATTAAAGCAGCTGGTTATGTTATTTTATAAACCTACCCCTAATTACCACAGAAAGCATCTCCTACAGACCCACATTCAACTGTTACCTTAAACTCTGCTCTCTGATCCCAACCCAACTGCAATTTTCCCTGTTCCCTTGTGTGCCAGGCCCTCCTTACGACGTGAGGTGCACTGAAGTGAGGGACTCCTCCCTGCAGCTGCACTGGGAAGCTCCCTTGTACCTGGGAGCAGGGCCAGTCACAGGGTATTTCATAGACCTGTGTGAAGAAGGCTCAGAGGAATGGAAACAAATAAACAAGCAGCCCATAGCCACCACCCACATGAAGGTCTGTACCTGCTCTTAGTGTCAAGTGCTGCTTCTCTTAGTCTGACATTAATTCCTGGCCGTGTTTCCTGCAGGTTTCAGACCTGGAGACAGGGAAATGCTACATTTTCCGAGTAAGAGCACTGAACAAGGCTGGAGTTGGACCCCCTTCACTCCCCTCAGATCCTGTGGTGGCTAAAACCAAACCTGGTATGAAACTAAAAGCGATGAGACTGGGCCAGTCTGTAAATAAACTGATGATTCGGGTGAAAAACTGCTTTATGACGCATCAGCTACTTGTTTCACAGCAAGAAACACCCTCAGTAAAACAAAGATTAACAAATCAAACTGCCCAAATTCATTAGCTCTAACTGTGCACTGTGTGGTTTGGTTTTGGGGGTTGTTTTTTGAGTTAGATGTGCAGAAGCTCAGCCCTGATCTGCTTTGGTAAGGAATGTTTTGTGGGTTTTTCGCTCATACAGGCACAAATGAAATTGAACTTGGGGTGGATGAAGAGGGTTTCATTTATATGGCTTTTGAAGCTCCTGAGAAGAATGACTCCTCTGAATTTATCTGGTCAAAGGACTATGAGGGACCTCCAGATGCTGACAGAGTCCAGATTGAAGAGAAAGGCAATAGGTGAGTATCTGATGCACACTGAAAAAATGATCATGGACTGCCGAGTAAAGAACACGTTAAACACCAAGAAAAATGTGAAGCCAAATGTTTCCCTCTCCTTTCCCTGATTCCCAGCCCGGGTGTCCATGAAATGAGCTGTTCAGTGCAATCTGGGGAGCAGCTGCCATCATATTCCCAGTATTTTTACCTTGCTCCTCAGGTCATTTATAAATTCCAATGAGTTCTATATTTCCTGTTCTGGGTATATCAAATTCTGTTACATGAGGCATAATTTCTGAGGAAAATATAATTTTTGCTATTATTCTTTTTACTTCTAGATCAAAACTGATACTGAAAGAGCCCTCAGAAAAGGACCTGGGTGTGTATTCCGTGGAGGTTACAGATGTAGATGATGATATCTCTGCCAGCTGCACTTTAACAAAAGAAGGTAAAAACTGATAATTGCCAACAACAAAAAACTGATGTGCCCTATTTTTCTAATATTAGATGTTTAGAGGAAAGTTTCTTGCAGAAGAATAGTGAGTGACTAATGTCACTTAATGGTATCACTAAAAAGATGTTTCCCATTCCTTGAAGTCTCAAGGGCAGTTTCTTTTACAGTCCCCTAAGGAAAGATTCCATGCTCCTGCAAAGTCATTTTTCCATTGCAGTTCAGATTTCACACTTGGCTATACTGTCACAGTGATTTAAAACTTCTTTAGCACGCTCCCTGAATTGAAACAACCAACATTTTATTCAGATATAACCAACAATTACCTTCACCTTTTCTAGTCCTCCCCATTATAGAATGTTTTATCTTCTCTTTGACATAAATAAAGTTTATCAACAAATTAAACTAAATTGATACAATTAATTTGTTTTGGCCTAGTGTTGACTTTTTATTCTCTGCATTTCAGATCTGGACAAGTTATTGAAACGTAGCCACGAAATCAGGAACCCACGTAAGTTGAAGCAGCAAAAAGCCACGAGCACAGGGCCAGCCTGGGAAAGGGGAACCCCAGCACAGCCCTGGCTGAGCCAAATCCTGTGGTGTGCCTGTGATTCCCCTGCGGGGTTCTCTCTGTTTGCCAGTGATCAAGCTGATATCTGGCTGGAACGTTGATGTTCTGGAGAAAGGGGAAGTGAGGCTGTGGCTGGAGGTGGAGAAGCTGTCCCCGAACGCTGAGCTGCACCTGATCTTCAATGACAAGGAGCTCACCAGTACCCCAGTAGGTTTAATCCTGCATTTAATCCTTTTCCACTGCTGAACAGGGAGGTTGAGCAAATGGGCACATTCTCAGTTTTCTAAATTCCCATCAGATATTTTGATGGGGATTTTGAACTGAATACAGGCGAATCTCATGAATTCTAAGAGCAGATGGAAGTGATTTATTTCTCAGTCCGAAGCACTGGAAATAACCCTGCCTTGTGTGTTACAGCACCCTCCAACCTCCTCATACATCCACAAAAATGTTCAGGCCTCCTCCTTGTCCTCCCATATCAAATTAATATTAGAACATTTAAAAAATACTTGGAATGAGAGGACCAGAGGGGAGAACAGTTGAGAATGAAGCACAAATATAAATCATGGGCTGTCAGCTCAGTGCAGAGCAGCAATGCCAAGATAACACCCAGGACCCCCAGAACAAAGGACGGGACCAGGCCAGAGCAGTTTGGAGCTGTCGGTGCCTGCTGGGGGGGTTAAAGGAACATGTAACAAGTTTATCCCAGGCTTTATCTCTTCTAAAATCTGTCTCCTCTCCACTGGAGAACTGACACGGATCTGCACAATGAAAAGCATTTGTCAGGCTCATTGGAAGGACAATATTTGCTCAGAGCAAACGGGGCAGTGAGGCACAATGATGATAGCTGTGTTTAAGCACCTGGCAGTTTCGGGGTGCAGGAGGCTCAGCGGTACCTGCACCACGGCAAGAGGGGGAAATATTCCTCACCCTGGCCAAATATGCAATTCCATGTCACAGACTGTAACCAAGTGCAACACTTCCATGACACTACAACTCACAGAGATTCTGGTTTCAGCTCTGTAATATCCAACAAGGAAGAATGCATTGTGTTAGGTGGTTTTACAGCACCTTCTCTCTGCTGGAAGCAATTCTACCATTCCTACACATATAAATAACAGATGAATGCCACGGCATGGCACAGCACAGTGCACTGCCTCCATCATCCTGTAAGATGAGGGGAGTTTATAAGGATACAGATACCAAATGACTGGAATATCTGCTGTAGAAGAGGCTGTGCCAGGATCTGACCTTGGAACAGTTCTACTGTGGAAAAACTCTTCAGTTTATCCTATTTTCTTCGTTTTACACAGACACACAAAATCAACTTTGTCAAAGAGAAAGGCCTTGTGGAACTGATAATCCAGGATTTCTGTGCTGATGACAAAGGGATGTACACAGCCCAGCTCAAAGATGGGAAAGCCAAAAACCAATTCACCCTTGTTCTCATGGATGAATGTAAGTGGAAATTCAGGATCAAATATAGACTGCCATGCTCAGTGGAAAGTTTGTGAGGCACTTAATGCCCCCAAGTATTTCCAACAGTTCTAATGGCACACTGGGAATGGGGAGAGCAAATTTTAGCCCACATTTAAAGTCCAGGAATCATTTAAGAAATGATCTGAATCTCTCTTTACCATAAATTAAAGCTTTTGGTCTTATAAATAGGTGCTTGATGATAAAAGCAGTCTGCTGAAGTGGAATGCTTAGTTCTTTCTTTCAAATGTTTCACATATTAGCTTGCAATGGTGAACTGTGCCTTGGCAGCAGAGTGGAGTGTGTGTAGTCATTTATCAGGGCAGGATCAGGCTGGAAATTCAGTGTATTTAGCAGCTGGTTCATTGCACTGCACTGAAAGCAATAAAGAAACAGTGTCAACTGCACTCCAGGACAAGGCACACAAGCTCAACACGGAACACGCAGCTCCCCGGACATGCAGTACAGAGAGCCTCCTAAAATTAATTAAAAATAGAAAGTAACAAGATTCTCATTCAAATCCTTCCCCATCGTGTGCCTATCTCTGGTTTCAGTTCTCTGCATTTTGCTTTCAAGTGACCTTCTAAAGCTTCCTAAGTTTTTGAATGGAAAATGTCTATAAAATGTCAAATCTCCCTGACTCCCTAGAGAGACACAGGCACTTTCCCAGAGTGATTCAGCACTTGCTGGGTTCAGGGTAGAAAATAAACTTGATGAGCTGTGCTCTAAAAGTGCCCATTACTCTTCACTGACAGTGTAAAGGCAGATACTAAAGTTAGATGTGGTTGTACTCTCTGCCTTCTTCGGTGTTTCTTACTTTTTAAATATTTTAATTTCAGGGTTTCTGGCCTACCTTTTATAGGGTCAAATCTTGTATTTAATTTGCTAAATGCTTCATGGTCAGGTCTTCAATGGTGCTTTTGTTTTATGAAAATAAATGTTAGGTTCTCAGCATAAACAAATAGCACAGCTCTAATGATAACACCTTTTGGGGCAGAAATATCCAGTAATGGGGGATGTTGACTTTGTCCTTTGCTGTTCCACAGCTTTTGCTAAAGTGGCAGAAGAAGCTGAAGCGAAACGGAAGCAATGGAAGAAAAAGCAGGGTAAGATCAGCCAAAGGTTAAGGACTTGTCAGAGTTATGCCAGGATGGCAAAACCCAAGCAAAGTTGTTTCACTTTATCATCTTTTTAAACACATTATTTAAGCTGATTAAGACACTAGGATAAGACTTCTTGTTTTCAGATACTTTGCCCTGCCCTTAAAAATCAAAATAATGAAATAGTTTTAGCCAAGCTAGCCAGATTTATCAATAGAGATCTCTCCTGCATCAGTGCTGTGACACTGAACACTTTCAAACTCGGAAAATTGTCCAACCTGAATATACATTCTGTAATTAAGATCCACTGTCTTTCCTTGTACAAAACAGGATTTCTAGCTGAGTTTATAAAGATCCATGCATTCCACTTTCACCTCCCATCTTATGTTGATGAATAAAGAAGTTTATAAAACAAATTCAGATGAAAAATATTACAATTGGAAAGGTGAGTCCCTGCTAGTGAGGATAAAAATATTCACTTAGTAACGAGTGTGACACCACATTATAAATCCAGTCTCCTTCCCGGCTTCAGAGTTGCTCCGTATAGGATGAAAGTGTATCTAAAGTAATTTATTTCAGTTTCCCTCCCTATTCCCTGCAAAAGTCGGGAATTCCAGCTGCACTGCGGGAATTCAGCACTAGATGGAGGCATTCCCGCAGGAAACACGGCAAAGGCACCACCACAGCCATTTCTTTTCTTTTCCAGGTCCACATTTCATAGAGGACTTGAAATGGAAAGTTTTGGAGAACTGTGAAGTGCTCCTCACCTGCAAGGTACACAGAGGCCAGGCTGAATTCCTTCAGCATTCAATTTTAGGTGTAATTTTCAGAGGATATGAGCAGTGCTTGTACCAATGCTTTGCTGCAGACCAGTGACAGTAAGGGGATGGTTTATTTTGGGCAGAAATTTTAACAAAGAAGGGAGTTTCTAAGATTCTGGAGTAATGTAAGTGATGCTCCATATCAGGACATCCAAGAATTGAGAAATCAAATGTATTTTGACTTCTAAATGTTGACTTCAAACAGGCAACAAACCTGAGGAAGGACACCAACTTCCAGTGGTTCTTCAATCACAAGGCACGAGCTGGTGGAGGGTTTGATCCACAGACTGGGATGGGAACTCTGCAGATCACAAAGGTGAAACATCAAACAGCTCAGAGGTTCACAGGAAAATGGCAAAAAATATGGGTTGATCTTATTAATATTCCACATGTGTTTTGGGTAGCGCCCACTGAGTGAAAGAAACACTGAGAAAAGCAGAAGAGAAGAAACTTTTAATGTTACAGTCAGATTCTGAATCTCAATTCTAGTGGAATTCATGGCAGGGGGTTGGAACTAAATAATCTTTAGGGTCCCTTCCAACCCAAACCAGGCTGTGATTCTCAGATCCTAATAAGAAATAAGATGTTTTTAACAGTGGGTGGCTGTTAAAAGTTTAACACATCCTGAGAGGCTGAAAAGAACCTGAGGGCTTTTCAGGTTTCACACAGGGACTGAGGGCAAAAGCTGAGCCACTGACACCCCAAAACCAACAGTTTCTGAACCAGGCCCCCCATACCTTTCAAAGGAGGTTCTGGGGCAAATTGACCCTTTTTTCCCCCTCATTTCTGCTCAGTTCAACCAAATGCATTGGGAAGGAAGAAGAAAATCTCAGCTTTTTCCCCTTTTCCAAATCCTGCCCTGTTTCAAGTATATGGGAAATTTCTTTGGGAGGGGTGTTGTTTGTTTTGGGGCTTGTTTGGGTTTTTTAATCAATATTACACATGCACACATGTATTTGGTAGGTAACCAAAGCAGATGAGGGCCTGTACAAAGCAGTTGTTTCAGACAACCGAGGAGAGGACTCCACCCAGCTGGACCTCACAAAAGGAGGTAAGAGAACCTTGGATCACACAATAAGACACACTCACACCCCTGCCCCGGGTTCACTTTGGATTTAAAACCAAATATCCTCACTTTCTGTGAAACCTACATGCTTTTATAGGAGTAAAAACCTGCATTAAAAAGTTACTGGTCAAATTTAAAGAGTTTCCTGCTCTACACCCTACTGTCATTTCCACCTGCAGTCATTCCTCATGCCAGGACTGCATTATAAATTTGTCAAGCCCCACAGATAAAAGCTCAGGAATGTTTCAGTCACTCCAACCCAGAATCAATCAGAAGATTCTGCTGCCCAAGATTAAATCCTGCCCCGACATCTGGAATCCATCATTTAAACCTGGAACATAAATCTCCTGTCTGGGAGGCAGTCGGTTGCACACAGTGAGTGTGAAGGGAGATAGGAGCATCTAAATTTAGTAAGAAATGCCCAGCATCTGAAAACAAATGAATCAGAGGCAAAAACTCCATCCCCAGTGAGCTTTGCCACAAAAAAAGACAGCAAATAACTCGTGGATATAAAACATCCCAACCATAGTGAAATGAACTGGGAGATTGGATGTGATTTGCTAAGTGGTATTTATAGACACTTAAATCTTTGTCTTTCAGCCTTTGAAGAGCTTCTGAAGGAGCTGTGCAGGATCAGTGGTATGTCAGCTCTCAGCAGTTACAGCAGGGGGGAAAGGTGGGATGGCACAGTCAGAGCCCACTGCTCCAGAGCTGTCCCTGGGTGTGCAACAACCACAGCACCCTCCCCTCACCGCTCCTTTAGCTGGCATTTTGTTATGGAACAGGTAAATCTGTGTATTCCTCCTCAATTTCAGTCTTTCCATTACACCACCAGCTCTTTCTGCTACTCCTCTGAAAATCCAGCCTACTGAGGAAGGCATCAAAATCTACACAGAGGTCAAGTACTACACAGACTACATGAAAACGACCTGGTATCACAAGTAAGTCCCCCCAAAATATCTGCAAAGCTTCTGGAGCCCTGTTGCTTGAACTGTTTATCCAAA
Source organism: Pseudorectes ferrugineus (assembly GCA_008033365.1). NCBI lineage: Eukaryota > Metazoa > Chordata > Aves > Passeriformes > Pseudorectes > Pseudorectes ferrugineus. The sequence continues at coordinate 16,127 of QWTY01009838.1, forward strand.
ATTAAACATTTGGGCCTGAGCCCATAAATTTTTAAGGCAACTGGAGATTTGTCTGAGTAAGGGCTGAAAACCACAATTCACTCTCATCCTGGAACATGTCTGGGAATTCCAGAATGAAAAGTCACGTTATTTTTATCTTAGCACTGCAGAAATATTTATAAGTGATCATCTTTACTACAATAATAATGATGCTGCCTTTATGATACTGCTCAGTTACAGCCTCCTTGGTTACAGACAAGTTTTTTTCAAACACTTTATTTTTACTACTTCACATTTTCCTAAACCACTCTCTTCCCCCACTCTGAATAAAAAATATTCCCAAAATTACAAAATTCTTCCCAAACACTGACTAACTTAGCCTCATAATGTCTTCATAAATAGAGAACTGGTATTTTATTAGATACCACCTACACACATATATAAGGGGGCAAATTTTTAATAACAATCAAGGGCTAAATACTTACAAATATTCAACATGTAAATGGTATTTAATCCCTTAAATAAGAACTAAGAGGTCTTTCATAGAGTTTGTGAAGCTTTGGCAAACTGCCTAAAAGCACAGCCCCATGGGATTTCCTCTCTCCATGAAATGAATCCTGACTCCCACACTTCCAACCACTACAGGTCTAGAAAAAGTGAATGCTCTGATTTCTCCAGCTCTCCTAAATATTATTGAAATGACATCACTTGTTTGCTCAGGGAGAAACAACTGGAAAGCCGTGACAGGATGAGAGCTGGGAGCACCATGAATCAGATCTGGCTTCACATCCTGGACCCCACGGAGGCTGATAAGGGCAAATACACCCTGGAGTTATTCGATGGGAACAGCTCCCACAAGCTGTCAACAGACCTGTCTGGGCAAGGTGAGCTGAGTCACACCATGGCATGTACCTGAGCTGCTTTCCAGGAGCCCTTCAAATCCTGGGCAGGGATTCCTCTCTCCCTCACTGGAGCTGATTTCCATATGGAATTGGGGGAAGGAGGACAGTGAAGGGCCCACAGAAGCACGAGGAGAGGGGAAGTGGGCAGGAAAAAGGATTGAAGCCTTTAAGGGAGCCTTGGCACTGCTGGGGAAAGGATGAGCAGGGGGCAGCTGCTCCTGGGATGAGTCCAATTCCTCCACTGGACAACAGAGCTTAAAGGAGGCATCTTGGAAAAGAGAACTTTCAGGTTTACAAAGGCTTTTCCAAACTGCTGGGAGTTTTTTTCCTCCTCTGAACTTCTCTTTGGAAAGAGAGAACTCAGTCCCACTTATTTCAGCAGTACACAAACAAAGCTGTATTCCCTTAAGGCAGGGATAGATACCATCTGGAGGGTAATTACATTTATCCATGTAATCCCTGCACTGATAACAACAACATAATGTTAAATCTACTGGGTCAAACAAAACAAAAGGCAACTTTCCCTAAAACCTTTCCTTCTTGCAGTCTTTGAAGATGCCCTGGCTGAGCACAAGAGGCTAAAGTAAGTTCCTGCCTAAATATTTTCACAGCTAAACCTATTTTGAGTCTCGTACTCTAAATTGTTAAAATAATGGCTAAAAAATAAAACCACAATCATTTTCTCTCCCTTGCAGGGAAGCAGCAATAGCAGAGAAGCGTAAGTAAATGAATCTCTTCCCTTCAGTAAAACAAAGCCAAGTTTGCTGATAAGAAAAACTAAAAGGTTGTATTTGTTCATTCCCAGGTCGTGCCAGAGTCGTTCAAGGTCTGCCAGATGTTGCCACCATCATGGAGGACAAGGTAATATTGAGTAACTCCGTTAATTGGTCCTTGCACAGACACACAAGGATCACTGATGGGGAGGAAAAATCCTAGTTTCCCCCTCCTGTACATTGCCAGCAGCTTTTCTGAGCTGCTGCAGTTGCCAGAGGTGGGAAGTGGTGCCCTCCTAGGTCATCTGCACAGCCAGATCCTTTCTGTTGTCTTCCCATTTCACAGGATTGGACTTTTAAGGCCTTTAGGTGCTGGGCCTGATTTTCCCATCAGACCAACTCCCTGCTTACATTTCTGAGTCACATTCCCCTTTACACAGACAGCATAAAAACCCTGCAAAGTACCTGCAAACTCACCATGTGCCACTTTACAGCATAAGAAGCTATAAAAAGACAGTAGCACAAATATGAGTCAGGCCCAGTGAATCCAGGCAGGTTAGTCCTGGTTGTACTGGAGGATATCAGGAAAAGGGGTAGCAGTGTTGGAATGTCACCTCATGAAAACGTGAGAACTGATTTTTACTGTTCTCAATTTAAAAGATGTATGGATCTTAACCCCTTGGCAGGGCTGGGTTAAGAGCTGGACTCAATTTTAAAGGTTTTTTTCCAACCTAAATGATGCTGTGATTCTATGAACTGAATTTCCTTGCTCATTTATAACTCCATAATCCATTTCTGTTCTCTGTTTCATGACAGACCCTGTGCTTAACTTGTTGTGTGTCTGGAGATCCCTACCCAGAGATCACCTGGTTCAAAAACGAGAAGGTCATCGTGTTTAAGGACAGATACAAGATGGATGTGAAGGGATCAATGGTCACAATCACCATAGAGAAAGTCTGCAATGAAGACACAGGAAAATACAGCATCTATGTCAAGAATAAATACGGGTCTGAAACAGGGCAGGTCACTATCAGTGTCTATAAACACGGGGAGATCCCAATAGCAACAGAGCAGGAAGTCCCAGGTGGGATTACCACAAAAAAGCCTAAATGAATTAATTGTCTCCTTGAATTTAAAAGGCATTTAACTCCTTCAGATGCCTTTCAGTGTCTCTGCCCTAAAATTCAGGCTTGTGTATCTATGTTTATTTTAGTAATATTTCAGTATTTTGGCAGTTGTTAGAGAACAATTCTCGTGTGTGTGTGTGTGTGTGTGTGTGCTCACAAGTGTGTACCCTGCATGTTCACCTTCCAGAGAGACTCTGCCCTGGTAAACCTGTGTGGGGAATACCAGAGGATTCACACATGAGGCTTTCAGTGGAGGTTTTTTGTATTAAATCACTACATGTAACAGATTATCTTGTAGCCTCTGTGTGTGTCATTAAACTCAAGCCCTTGGTGACATCTCAGCACTGCTTTGAGTATATCCATGATGAAATCGCTCCATCTGTGGGTGTATGGGAAGTCAGGACACACTCCACACATAAAAATGGCCCTGCAAATCAGGAATTCTCACAGGTAAATGTAATTACAAATCTGGCTCTTTGTGTGTGAATCTTCTTTAAAATTACCTACTAAAAAAGGGGTTGTGAATTGGTAAGAAAAAGCTGAGCATTGGGTTTCTATTTAAATAGAATGAAAAGTTAACTTAGAAAGGTCACCCACCCCTGGGATACAGGCTCTGTTTGAATTAAGCAATCTAATTGCAAGACACATAATCTAATGAATGTCTTCCAAAATCAACAGTCATGCCTGCACAGACAGCAAGGAACATCACTCAAGGGCTGGAATGAGTGAGGAATTCCTGGTGCAGTTGGTGAGAAGGAAAAATAACACATTCTATTTACTTCCTGCATTCACTCTCCAAGCAATGTTCCATGTTTTATCTTTTATCTTCTATTTTAAAAGAAGTAATAAGAAACTGAATTTAATTCAGATTTAGATGCCCATCACTGACATCTGCTGGATAAAGTCATCACTGATGTCCCACTCCAACATGATTTTCCCTGTCCTCAAGCAATTGGAGGCCCACAATTTTGGAAGAAATAGCTGTGGATTTTATTCATTCTTTATCCACCATTTAAGGTTCAAGTGCCCTAGTGGAGAATATTGTGAAAATTAGGAAGTTCCTGCTGTACAGTACTAATTACCTCGATCTATTGTAAATTATGCAACTTTATCTGAAGAATTCTATTCAAGACACAGAAAACATGTTAAACACAGAAGCTGTGAATAAAAAGCAAACAAATGAAGCTGCACTGCAACACTTTCCAACAACGATGGGCAATTACCCGAGGTCAGTAACCCACAACAAACACAACATCCCAACTGTCAAGGTAAGAGCAGCATGAACGAGAGGTCGTGATCATTAAGAACAAATAACTGATTAATAATTGCTCCTTCCCAATTAATAATTAGCCATCTGACAATTTTGGGCTGGCCTTTCCCTTTCCATAAATAGCATCCCAATGAGCAGGGAGAGCCCTCGCTCTGTCTCACGATGGCGTTCGCTGGCACCTGGCAGATCTATGCTCAGGAGAACCTCGAGGCCTTTCTCAAGGCTCTGGGTAAGTGGCTGCTTCCTCCTCAAATCATTGACACCACAGCTTTTCCTGCTGTATTTCTACGGGTTTTTTCCTTTTATTTCTATGACAAAACTCCCCCTGCTTGGTTAAATCTGTTTGATCTAATTTGGATGTGAAAATAAGATGAAAATTGTATAAATTGATGTAGAAAGGTTATAGATAACCCCAAAACCCCTGTTTTAATGTTAGATGAGCTCCTCAAGAATGAAGAGCCATACCAGAAATGAAGTTGTGTTGATTGACTTGTAATTTTATAACCATATTTAACTAGAAACAAGCTGTCAGTGATGCACTCAGCTTCCCAATTATTGGTACAGAGGCCCTTCCTGCAGCACCAGTGCTGTCAGTAATCTGTGAATGATTAACACGTGTGATAGCTGCTCAGTAATCTGTCAGTGATTATCAGGTGTGATAAGAGGTCAGTAATCTCTGAGTGATTAGCACGTGTGATAGCTGGTGAGTAATCTCTGAGTGATTATCAGGTGTAATCTGTGAGGATTAGGAGAAGCTACATCAATAAATGTGCACTTACCTTTGCCAACAAAACATTCCCGTTGGGGTTTTTAAGAGATATTCAAGAGAATAAAATTCAGCTCCAGTTGAAAATGGTCAGCTCTTAGGAAAAGAAACAATGCATAATCTGACACATCACCAAATATAATATCAAAGCCTAACCAGACCAGAAGGAATGGAGCAAAAAGCCCATAGAGAAGTGAGGAATCCAAAACACAATTTGTATTTTAACTTGGACACCACCTTCCAGTATTTGTTTGGGTCTTTTGTGCCTTTGTTGGAGAAAAGAATTTGCTATTTCCATAACAGAAAAAGTCCTGTTTTGCCTATTTTTACAGGGTTGCCAGATGACACTATCAAAATGGCCAAAGATATTAAGCCTGTTGTCGAAATACAACAAAAAGGCAATGACTTTGTTGTGACATCCAAAACACCCAACAAATCTGTAACTAACTCGTTTACACTTGGCAAAGAGGCTGACATCACCACCATGGATGGCAGGAAGCTAAAGGTAAAGCATTCCAAGAATGGGACATCTCTTTATTTATCCCTAAACCTCAGTTTGTGCGGGAGTGGAACTTGTTTGTACCATTTCCATTTGCAAACATTTCTATCACTTCAACAAACAGAAATGTTTCTAAAACCCCTATTCAAATGCCGTGCTCTCCAGTTTAAATTAGCAGCTGTCATTATGAAACATCAGTGTCATTTATTTCCTATTTGTTAGTCCTCTACTTACTCAAGTTGAATTCCAAAATCTAAATTTTTAAAAATATTTTTTAAATGTTCCAACAGTGCACTGTGAACTTGGTCGGCGGGAAGCTGGTGTGCAAATCAGACAAATTCTCTCACGAGCAGGAAGTTAAAGGAAACGAAATGGTGGAGGTAAGTGCTAGAAAATACGGGCACTTGCAGAAAAATGCTGAAGGAAAAAATGTTGATTAGCTCTTAGTGTCTACAAAGCGTCCCTGTGGATAAAGACTGCTCCAAGGAGCACAACCAACTCCAAGTTTTCCTTCATGCAAATGTTGTACATATAGTTACAGGCAGGTACTGTGAATGTATTTTCTTGTGGACTAGGATGGATTTATACATGAATTACAGACACTTCTGCCACTTAGCTATGGATTTCCTAAAGTTTAAATGTGTATTTGTCTTCCACAGACTATAACATACGGTGGAGTAACACTTGTCAGAAGAGGCAAGAAAGTCTAAGGACAGATCCCCTTCTTTGTGACACCTTTACATACCTAAAATAAAGTGCACTTTCCACAAGGTGTGATCTTTGTTTTATCTGAACAAACAGTACAGGAAATAATGATTATTTCTGCTCTCCTTTCACACAGCACTTCCCCTTATTACAGGACTGTGTTTTCCCTTCTGTCCTCAGTGACAGAAATTTGCCTCCCAGACAACCCAACCTGGACATAAATCACATTGTTCCAGTTCACCACAGTAATCCTTGGGAGCAGCTACAGAAATGCTTCTTGGTTTCTTACACACAGACTGAACACACTCAGCTTTAGTTCCTGTGTCTAATAAAGTTTAGTCTTTAACCAAACCCCGTTCTCTATGACCTGGCCAGCAGAGAACAATCAGGCATTTGTTGAGCTGATCTGTACCACATGTCCCAGGAATAGAAACAACAATATTTTAAAAGCTATGAAGTACTTACCAGTCATTAACAATAGCAATGGCTGTCCTTAAACTGAATTACACACAAGTACAGTTAAGAGGCACCACAAGAGCAAAAGGAATTAAACATTCTTCCAATTTGCAATTAACTCCCAATATCGTGTCATGGCCCAAGTTTGTGAAGCTCAAGTAAACCAGACTGTTCAGACTGTGTGTCTCTATTGAAGTATAAACGCACAGGAGCTGTGCCTAGAACCATTTCTCTGCTGATTAGATCCTACTATTATAGCAGCAGCCCCACTTCATGCTTATTTAAGTCACTGCAGATTTGTTAGAATTGGTTTGGGGTGTAAGACCTCCATGAGCAAAGTTGCTGGACTGATTATGCCATTTAAAATCCTCATGGAGAGGTTTTATCCCAGTGAAGAGTGCTGAGTTTACATCTCCCCATGCTAGAAGAGCAGTTTGTGAGGGGGGAGGTTGTGTTTTAGCTAATAACACTCACAATGTGATACAAGCAATTTGGGAAGCGTATTCTTATTCTGGGATAAGGCTGTTCTCAGGGGGAGTTTCACTGGCATAAAGGATCATTGTGTTCATTTTGCTTCCCAGGCAGCTCTAATGCCAAGCACACTCCTGCAGCCAGAATTAAATTCCATGTGAGTTACACAGAAATAAGATCAACAGCACAGAAATCGGGGCTGGTAAAACTCAGGGAGGAGGAGGAGGAGGAGGCTGCTTTAAAGGACTGGTGCTGCAAAAAGCCATCCAAGAACTCACCACCCTTCTCTCTGGGAGTTGCTGGGTAACTGTTGCAAATACACCCTGAAACCAAACACACGATGTGATGTTCCAGCAGGAAACTCACAGAATGCTGCAGGTCTTCAATGATCAAATGCTGCACCTGCAAATTGCATGATGGAATATGCAAGACACTTCAGGTTTATTTCTGAACCAAGGCAGAGATCATTCATTACTCATTTAAAGCCTGTTACAAAATTATTGGTGTAGATACTACACACTAAAAGCACACGATTCTTATTTAGAACTTAAACTCATGCTAAGCCATTCTAATGGCTAAAATTCTAAAAATTCTTAAAAGAACACCTCACCTGGCTTTCTTCACAATTGCAGTGATTTCATATTTCCAACAATGGTGCCAATCTATCCCATCCTTCTGGCAATATCCTTCTGCCACAGGGCATCCCAGATTCAGGTGAAATATTCAGTGTGGTTCCTTACATGAAGCAGTCAAACCTGAAGGATTTTGATCAGACTGAGATCAGTGTCCCATGGCCCCAAGGAATTAGCATTCCTAGATGGCATAACAGGCTGGGATGATAGCTCTGGATCCACTATTCCACAAAAACAAGTGAATTTTTCTGTGAAGGACTCCATTGGAATATTTATAATCTAACTTGGATCTTGTTCAAAGTTTTGATTCCCAATTTGACAAGCTCTGAAAGGGTAATCCTGGCAGCGTGGATTTCTATCCATCACCAAAGTCCACTCTTTGGTAAATCATTGTTTTCAGAATGTCCACAAAATATCTTTTTTTCCTTTTTTGCTTTGTGCCAAGCACTCCCACCACAACTCCAGTCTCTAATGTGCTTTCTTGGCTTGATTTTTATGTTCTTTTAATGATTTGTGTAAGCAGATCTGTGTTTATATCGCACAAGGTAACAACTCAACCTGCTGCATGCATACAGAAAAATGTTAACTGTAAATATTATATTCAAAAAACATGGTCAGAGACCCCAATCCCTTCTCTGCTGAGTCCTGCACACAGACCACTGAACATATGATGACAGAAATTCCTTTTTTTTGGAAGTGTATATGGCTGCACATCTCCTGTATTAGTGACTGAACTTCATCTGCCATTCAAACTTGAATCATCTGTCATTCAAAACCTGCAAAAATCAGGCAATTCTTAGTGTGAGATTGCCAAGATATGAACAGCAATGTCCTCCCACCAGTTTTCATTCATGAATATTAAAAATAAAGATGAAAATACACTGGTGGCAGACACCAGGGCTGCATCAGCTCAAAGTCTTTCTGTCCCTGCAGGAGTTTGCTGAAAATCCCTCACATGAAAATGCAGACACTTTTCACTGAACTCTTCATCAAACCCTGTGACTGTTGGGTCACAGATCTGCCTCTTATCCACCTGTATGTGAGTCACACGAGTGTGGTAAGAAATAATCTCTCCACCCACCAACTGTATTGTTTTCATCACACAAACAGCTTTAATGGAAAGGGCTGGTCCTGTGCAAACAGTGTGATGAAAACTCCTGGGGCTCGACAGGGCTGTGGGTAACGGTGTTCTCCACAAAACTTGGATTAATTACTCCGTGTGCAACAATAGTTACACACTCCAGAGAGACACTGGGCATTTATTTCAGAGTTGCACAGTTGGGGGCCCTGTGGGATTCCACAAATCGAGCACACCAACTATCAAAATTTATTACTACTTACACATTTTAGCAAACAAAGGAATTAGTGTTCCTTGGCTACAAGTTACATAGTTCTCTTCTCAATTAGTATTCTATCTTCTCTTGGTTAATTATTCTGTTGTTTCCCATGCTAATTAGGCCCATTCTCAGTCTTTCTCTCCTTTTGGGTCAGTGGTCTGTGGGTTGGTGGTCATGACCTGCCCCTGCAGATGTAAAATGTAAAATTACTTGTTACCCAGTTGAAGATCATTTCAGCACAGTTGCTGAGTTGGGTTTATTAGTTTCTTCCTTATCTTGGGAGTTCTTGCCAGATGGCCCATAAATTCT
>QWTY01009839.1:0-24669 GCA_008033365.1 Pseudorectes ferrugineus
TAAACTATCCTTTACAGCAATGCAAATGACAAAACTGAAAAGCATATTTATAATAGATTTAAGATTTTGTTTTTCACATATGAAATCCCTTATTCACATCTGGTCCCTTCATCAATTGCTTATTTTTTCTGGAAAGCAAGTTGAAGTAACTGCTTTTTTTTTGTATTGGTCTTTATATACGTATGTTTAGAAATTTTAAAGTGGCACTGATCATTGAATCTCCCATTACTATCTTTTGATTCCCGCAGCTCAAAAAAGATCTGTCTTTATAAATTTAACCAGTTATTTTTCATTTCAGTTGTGTGTGTTTGTACAAGCAGTACATGTAAACCTGTAGTTTAAAGATTTTTTTGCACAGTGATTCCATCTCCCCACTGTGGCAAAAAGTGCTGAACACTTATTAATTGTTTTCTGTGCACCGGTTTCACCTTTCTCCCCTGGTTTCCGTTAGGTTCTGAGCTCATGCCTAAAGCCCTCTCCACCAGGATAGTGGGAGGCATTTGGTGGTTTTTCACACTTATCATCATTTCCTCGTACACTGCTAACCTAGCCGCCTTTCTGACAGTGGAACGTATGGAATCCCCTATTGATTCTGCTGACGATTTGGCCAAGCAGACAAAGATAGAGTATGGGGCAGTTGAAGATGGAGCAACCATGACTTTCTTCAAGGTAAGTTTTATTTTCTCTTTGAGAAAATGCTATGTCCTGAATTTGGGGGTAAAACTTTTACACCTTGCTGGGGGGGAACTGGTATGATTCCTGATGCTGTCAAAAACAATTGAAAAACTTTTTTTTTTTATGATTATGAAGAAGATAGCAAAGCAATCAAATGAAAAATCTCTCACAGAAATATAAAGTTTTTTTGATGATTTTCTTTTAAATAATTGAATTTATACCAGTGAAGTACATTAAGAAACCTGAATACTTTGCTCAGATCTTCTATAGCTGTGTGCAAGATTAAGTTTTGTAAGATTAAAAATTAGTTTTAATTCAGCAGCATTATAGCTAATTGTTGTCTTTACTCAAGAAACACTAAGGATATTAGTGGAGGTACTGAGAAAAACTTTTTAGACTTCATAATTTTGAGAAACTTTTGAATGGAATTTTGGTTCCCTGTAAAAAGCTCAGATTATTCCGGTTTTTCTGTTCCTTTTAACCTGTTACTAAGGTAATTCAATTTGAAATATAGTGAAGTATGATACTGAATTAGAGGAAAATATTTCTTGTCTAGATTCATCAGGCATTTAAACAGACTTAAATTAGTGATAAGTATTCATGAAGGGAGAGAAGATGGTTTGTTCTCTAACTCCTTGTGTTTGATAGCACAGAGATGTCTCCGATCTTCCAGACAGAGAGGTGTTTAACAATATTTGCCTGATCTTTGGTACTTTTTGAAGACTTTTGTCTAATATATTCTAGTTTTAAGAGTTATTATGCTATCACCTAAAGCTCTACATTAACTGTCCCATTGGTATTTGTAAACAGCAAACTGAGGACCAAGGCTACTTGTAAACTGGTACAGAAAGTGAAGACGGTGTGCTCAGTTTCTCTCATCAAAGTCAAAGAGCACAAAATTTGTTTATATAGCAAGGCTAAATAATCACTATTTAATCTTGTGACCATAGACCTTGTACCCAATCAAAGTGTACACATAGTTTTAATTTAAAAAAAAAAAAAAAAAAAAAGGTTTTCAACTTCTGCTTGGAAATAAAAATCAATTCAGCTCCAATATCTCGGAATGCTTCAGGCTGTTTAACTTAAAGCATGCATTGGGAATGTTCTGAGTATTTTCCAAAGAATACTTGTTGGAAAAAGAACTGATGAAATCGATAGAATTAACTAATCAATTAGAGGTCTCTTCATGTCAGGAAATATGTGAAGCAGTTAAAAGTAACAACATTAAAAGTTTAAAGACTGAGATTTTTAAAAGAGTCAAAATTATTTGTGTCTTGAGACATAAAGAAATAATACAAGGTATTTATTAAATTACCAGAAAACTCTATAGGGCTTTAAGTTAATTTTAGTATGGCAGAAAATTTTGATCTAATTCTATTTCAGGTTCAAACTGTGGACACTAAAATATTAGGAAGCAACTTTTAATTTTTAGTTTTGCTTCTTCTAATCCTTAATTTTCTTATTCACTTTTTTTTTAATGCCCCTAATGTGGGGTTTTTAAGTTTCTAAGTGCACAGAGACTATTCCTCTTTCTCTGGACTTTTTCCCCTCTGCATGTTAAGATAGTACTCCCTTTTCTGCACAATTACTCCTTTATGCTCTCTTTATTCTTCTGTTTACATTTGTCTAAATGTACTTTGTGTTTATCTAATATATTGTATCTAAGAACTAAAGAGGCCTTACGTCTAATGAAATAGAATTTTCACATCCTTCATTGAAGATTTTTATTTGCAGTTGAAATAACCTAAACACAACAAATTTAGGATGTCAGATCACATAATTTAGTATTACTCTTTTTACATTAATGAATTCTCCTCCTTCACTATGAGTGAAAAGGAGAAATCATAAGAAAACACAGGATTTCTTTATTCAGCTAATAAATTTTAGGTCAAATTAAAGTTCATTCTATTGAACAAATATATTTTCTGGACTTTTTATGTGAACAGATCATTATTACCAGGTGTTTTATGACATGAAACTGAACCAGCAGTTAAGAACTGTTCCAACTAGGGCCAACTGATTTGAAATATTTTTCTGTTGTTTACTACCTTATCTAGTAATAAATTAATTTATATTATGTGCTACTACTATTAATATTTTTATTATTAATGGATATTATTTACCTGATGAAATGAATCCAAACTGAAGCATTAGATGTAGCTACATCTGTTCTTGCAGATTGTCAATAAGTGAAAATCATATTAAATAGAAAAAGAAATGAAAACTGTACAACCCCATTTGATTCATTCAGTGTCTGAAGCAATGTCCAGGATAACATTAGGGTTTTCTTGATGTAAATGCTATTCACTAGAGCTACCTGTGTAAGGAATGCAGGTTAATTAGATATGTATTCCATGAAAGGTAAACCAAAACGTATAGATACGATCTCTAATAGTAAACTTCCTGGTAAAATTAGGTATTTTTGCCTAATGGTATAGAGTTATCAGAAAATAAAATACTATAATTTTGGTCAACATAGTATATCTGTATTTGTGTGTTTTCAAAACATACTTCTATTCTGTAAAAACTAATTACTTCAGTAATCTAATTTCCTTACTTAAGAAAACGACAATGCAAGAAAATATTTTAAAATAAGACTTTAAATGGAATTGCATTACAAGGTACTGCTAGAATTGAATATCTCATAGGATATGCTAAATAATACAAAAAGCACTTAAGAAAAAGAATCTGATAAACCAGTTTTAAATTGTATATATTATATTCTCTGACATATAGATAACTGAATATCAGTTAGGAAGTGCCTTTTTATATGGCATTAAGGAAAATACTAATGAACTTTTGTGTCCTCTTCTGGTGATCACACTTTGAAAATATGCTTAACATTGGAAAGTGTTCATTAAAGGTGAAAGAATGACTGTAGGTCTGAAAATAAGCATTACAGTTAGAGGCTAAAGATCTGTCTGTTTAATCTGCTGAAGAGAAGGTTAAGAGGTGACTTGATCATGGTTTGCAAGTGCCTTAATGGCACTGAGACTTTTGACAGTAGATGACTCTCTAATCTAGCAGAAAAAGGCATAATGAGATCCAATGTTTCATAGCTGAAGTTAGGCACATTCAGACTAGAAATAAGGTGCATATTTTTAAGAGTGAGAGTCATTAAGCACTGCTATATCTAGGAGTGGGTTGGATTCATCCATCACAGGCAGCCATTATGAGGAAGATAGATACAGCATAGCCCAAGAATGTTATTCTTTTGGTTTAGAGGCTACTCAATGAAACACATAGACTTCATTATACAGGAAGTCAGATTAGATTTTAATAATACCCTCGTACTTCAAAAATCTAAGAGGGTATGAGTTCTGGGGTGGGGGTTGCACAATGATAATTGAGAGGATAGATTTATCATCCGTGTGTATGTTTATCCTTAGCTACTTAGTCTTGTTTTAATGAGAGCGAATTCAGTAAAACAGTGGCACTGTGTTACAACAAGAAATAAAGGCACCAGATGGTTTGCTAATGTTAAATGAAATTATCATATCTTGGTAATAGTTATTAGTTCCAATCACAATGAGGCTTGGTATCTGCCCACAAGACTGACAGTAATTTCTGCACAAATTAGCTATATAGCAGCCCATTGAATTCTTTTCTTAAAAAAACTTTGGAGCGTGGCCAAAGCTGTGTGGTGCTAAAACAAAAGGGGAACCAAATGGGTATCAGACAAACAAGGTAACTGCTGGATTAAAACCTCCTGAAGGTAAAATCTTGGAGAGCACATGGGATATATGTTGAAAATGCTGTTATTCTTGCGAGTCAAACATCCTTGTGAAATAGCTTAGATGAAAAAGGAGAATGTTGTCTTCAAGGTTTTACTTGTTCCTTCGTCTCATGCCTCCTCATGGTCTGAGAAACATGCATTACAACTCTTTTAGAAGCCAGAAAGCAAAGGAAAATTTCAGTGCTCTCTCCTCTTAAGATATGCTTATCTGGTCTGAGCATGGAAAGGAAATAGTTTTCCAAGTCCATTATATGCCTGGTGGGTCTGCTCGGCTAATTCATTGTGAAAAATAAAGAAAACCTTATATTGTCCTAGAATTAGAAGGAAAGATATGTGAAAGTAAATTCCAAGCCTCATCTGCTGTTTCCTAGGGTAGGAGCTTCCTCTCCTGATACATGCTTTGATGCTTCTCAAATTATGGATTTTTTCTTAGTTATGAAATTCTCTTCCTTTCTCTTGGCTGCTTTTGTCACTATTGACCACTTTCAAATTTCAGAAGCCTGTTTTTCTTCCTCTTTGGAATAAAATAAAAAGCATTTACTATTTTCATGAAAGGTAGTGATCTCACACTAAATGTTCTTGGATGAAAAAACCTCAGATTTTTCATTGCCTCTGATTTTTGTGGTCTCTCAGTCTATGTTTCTCAACATCTTACTGTTGGTTTCCTTGCTGAATGACAATTCTGAAATTGATAAGAACAATACTAATTCTATCCTGCTTCTATTTGTACCACGCTTCTCCACCCTCACACACAAAATCATATAGTTCAATACATATGCGTGTATATGGTCTACAGTGTTAAGATTTTTTTTTGTGAAGCTGTCACGTGCTTTGGTTTTTCCCATAATTTTTCATATCTATAACTTTCAATGTCAGAATTTCTTTCTTTCCAGGTTTTTGTACAGTACCAGGCACAATGGAACTTTTCTTACTTATGGTTACTAGGCATCTGCATACCAAATAGTAAAAAACAAAGTACTTTTTCATTCTCTAGTAGAAGTAAATTAGTGTCATTACTTCTGTATCACAAATTAAAGGTCTCAGCTCTCTGCGAGATGTGTATTTTATATTCTTGTTTTGTTGATAAGGAAGCTGAGGCACTAAAAGGGAATGCATCTTTTTCAAGATCACATGGTGAAAGGTAGATAAGGAAGTAATTCTGGTGAAAGGCAGACAGGGGACTAATTCAGGAAAGCTGACACACACCTTAGAATTATCTGATAGACTGACTATTCTATTTATCATTTACATTTGCCAGTTTCTTTCTTTTTCTTCTTTAGGATCAAGTTTTTTACTCCAGCTCTACTTTTCTATAATATATTTCATTTCTTCCTGCACTGTTCTCTCTCTATAAAGATCCATGCTGCTGATCCTTTTTAGTCATTTTCCTTTTCCCCCACCCTCTCACATTTTACCCTCACCATTTTGTTGCCACTTCTGTGAGGATATTTAGGGGAGCAATGATTCAGCACTCTATGTCTGTCCTCCTCTTCCACATTCTCAGCCTGTTAAAAGAAATGGCATTAAGCTCTACCTATACATTACAAAGTCTCAGAAACCATCTCTTAAAGCTGAAAGAAGGAGTTAGAGGGGAATTTTCCCACTGCTTGCAACTGGAATAGAAGTGACAGATTCTCTGACATAAACAGAAGAATAGCAGCAAGAAAAAAGGTATTAATGTCATTCATTTGTCATGTATAAGGTTGGCATTGACGTGCATAAAGCCAGTACTTCAGTGGAGTTTTGAAACCTGGGTTTGAACACTGTAATAAACAAATGATATTTATTTGTTTAACAAGTAAAGATGCAGTACAAGCATGTGGATGTATACACTTTAGTTGAATCCTTCAAAAAAAAAATCATAATGAAGTTTGGCAGTGTGTGTTAATTACTTGGTGCAATTGTTGCAAGTCAAAGATGAGAGAAGTATTGCTTGTGAGCTTCTCAAATATCCAGTGACTGACAGTGACTAATGGAAAACACTCTTTTGAGTCACAACTTCCATGTACTAATTTCGATAATGCACAAAAAATAATTGGTAGCAGATACTACAGGTACATGTTCAGTTTGATTTAATAATATTTCACTTTATAGATAAGTTGCATTTTGATGTAACAAATACAGACTTGTTCTTGCATGTAACAAATACAGATCTGTTCTTGCATGAAAACATATGCTGTACATTTGTCTAAAAAGGGAATTGAATATAAATATCATGTAAACGTTTTTTGCTTCTTTTTGGTCATGATGGTTTGGACCTAACTGCTAGAAAAACCTGCAGCTGAAATGCATCACTTCCACCTTGCAATGATTCCCTCTTTGCAAGAACACTACTTAGTTAACCACTGCTTCTTTTAATGTACAAAAAATGCAGATATAGTTGTAAATCTCTAAAGCAAGGTCTGTGGTCACTCCATACACTTATAAGAACTAAATCTGTAATTGCAGAGCTTGTGAGAATGAGATATAGGCTTTGTCCAGAGATCTTAAAACATCTCTGCCTCACTGAGTTCTACTTATTTTTGTAAAAGATCAGGGAAGTTAGGCAATGGTAGGTAGGTTATATGATGCATCACCACAGACTATAAGAAGAAGAGCAGTGCATTTGAATTCTATGTAAAAGAAATTACAATAAATTTGGTACCATTAAGTTCTCTGGGGTGAACTTTCTTTTGAATTTGAAGGCAGAAAGCAGAACAAATCCACAGAAAGTGCTTCATTCCAAATAACTGTCTAGGTTTGGGGACAATGGTTTTATTCTGTCTTGACCCTTACCTCGTCTTAAGAGTGATTATTATTCCTACAGTAAATAAGAGCATATGTTTGACTTCATGTTGCATTTCAGTGCTGAGGCATGAAACTAAAAATAGATGGAATGCGACAGAAATCCAGTACCTTTCCACCCTCATCTTTGTCCATATTCATGCCTTTTCCCTTCCCTTTCTCCTTTCCCTGCACCTCATTTCTTATACCCTTTTCCCTGTCAGTTAGGACTGAAAAAGATGAACACAATGATTAGTCAGATTTTAATTTCTACAAAGATTTATACTGCTTTATTCTATACATCCAGACAGTAAGCACTCTTAATAAGTTGCTGTATAATATTTGGTTATACTCCAAAACCACAGGATTCATATTTATCATTTATATCTGTCTCAGGACACAGCTCTTAGAAATGGATGAAAAATGTACAAATGCCTTTTGACGTCCTCTCAAAAAAACCCCCAAACTTTTCAGTGAAAACAAGAGTAGACATTCACAATAATTAAAATATTGAAACAAATAATTAAGATATGAATTGGGTCCCCACTAGTTATTTTTGAAAGGAAGTCAAAGAGAGACATCAAAAATAAATGAAAAGATTTAGGAAAATTCTAGTTTCTCTTTGAGTCAATTAATATTTTCCATAACTCAGTATCAGTTTCTGCCTAACCAGAAATCTTCAGAGAGGAAAAAGTGTTATAGTGATCTCCCCATTGAGCTCTCAGGTGGGCTACCCTATCGTCCCATCTGTCCTTCCTGTCCCATAAGTATTTCAGAGTATGAATATTACACAGAGCTAAAACAAACATACAAACAAGAAGTTGGCATTTGCATTATTTTTCAAAATTGCATCCAACAATACGCATTAATTAGTGCATATGCATTAATGATCCATATTGTAGGTACATGGTGGAGGTGGTCTGAATAAAATTGATCTTTCTCAGTGTATAAGGTATGACAAAATATAGCAAGATCTAATTTCCAGCTGGATAGAAATACAGGATACAAGAAATCAGAGCCCACACTGGGTAAAAAAAATAACAACTTTACGTTTCTCCTTAGAAAGTCAAGCCTGATATGCATATATAACCCAAACCACAATTTGAATCCAAAATTGTGTCAGGACTATTTATCATCAAAAGACAAGAATTTCTATCAAATGTAGATAATTCAGAGGAATGTAATAATCTAGATATTTGAAAAATCATTTTGCAGTTAAGAGAAACCCATTCTGCCTGTATTTTTTTTGAGAATATATAGTGATGCCACAGAAGACAACAATCACAGAATCACAAAAAGGGTAAGGTTGGAAGGGACCATGGTGGATCATCTGGTCCCACCTCCCTGCTCAAACAGAGTCATCCTAGAGCACATTGCATGGAATTGTGTCCAAACAGTTCTTGAATATCTCCAGTGAGGGAGACTCCACAACCCTTTTGGGCAACCTGTTACAGTGCTCAATCATTCACACAGTAAAGAAGTTCTTCCTCATATTCAGATGGAACTTCCTGTGCATCTGTTTCTGCATTGCCTCTTGTCCTATTGCTGGGCATCACCCAGAAAAGTCTGGCTCCATCCTCTTGACACTCCCCTTCAGATATTTATTGATGTTGATCCCTCTCATTCATCTCTTCATGAGGCCAAACAGGACCTGCTCCCTCGTCCACTTCTCATAAGAGAGATACTCCAGTCCCCTACTTATCTTCATAGCCCTCCTCTGGATTTGTTTCAGGAGCTCCATGTCTCACTTGTACTGAGGAGCCCAGAACTGGACACAGCACTCCAGATGTGGCCTCACTAAGGCTGAGTAGAGGGGCAGGATCACCTTCCTCAAGCTGCTGGCAGTGCTCTGCCTAATGCACCCCAAGATGCTTTTCTTTGAAGTCAGGTGGAGTTTAATCACCACTAATCACTGCAAATTGCTTTTCTCAATAGCTGTTTTGTTTTGTTTTGTTCTTTTTGGGATCAATTAAGCCAGTCTAACTGTGAGTAGTCCAACCTCTTCTCCTACCTTCAGCCTCAAGCACTGTTGGCTCTACATGCCATAAGCCTGTGGCAAGAGTCCACCCAGATTTCTGATCCAGCTGCAAATGAACATTTTTGTTATTGTTGCATTTTTATTTTTCAGTTGTGAAGAAAGCTGCTCTGGCTGCTAGAATGCTAGAACTGATGGGAGTGGAGCAGAGTGTCATTACATGGCAGGGCAATCTTATATCACTCTGCTAAATATGAAAGCCACTGGGAATCCACACCCTTTGGGAAGTGAGTTATGTCGCCTAGACATTTGAAAGTGTGACAATGAGAAAATCAACAACACTGAAATTGCTGATTCTTCCAATGTTCATTTTCTTTATGTACTAGTAGGTAGTATTGTTTTAGGTAGGTATTGTTTCAGTTGGTAACCCATTTTGCTTCCTTTCCCTTACCTGATGCCCTCCACTTTCTGGCCTCTTCAGGGCCTGTAATGACACTGCTGACAGGATCAGTTGTAAGAGCTTTACTGATCTCTGGGTTCTCATCATAAGTTTAGTTGCAAGGGTTTTTCCTCAGAAATGCATAACCTAATTGTTCTCTCTCCTTATCACCTTTCTCTCCTCCTGCTGCTTTCCCCAGGAGGCAGGGTGAGAACACTTCTCTTTTTTTGTCTCTTTTCAGCTTTTTCCCTTTATGTTTGTCTTCAGATCTTGAGCAAGGTGAGAAAGGGAACTGAACTAGATCATAGAGAAACCTTTAACTGCAAACAGCATTCTGTATGAAAGACATAATTCAGAGATGGGGTATGTTTAGGAAATTCAGAGTACCTCTGAACATTTTTAACTATCAGAGACAAAAAAGAAAAGTGCCTTGCTCTTCAAAGCAAATAGATCTGTCACCAAGTAGCCATGTAAAGTTTGCCAGATTTGATCTATGACTCATCCTGGGAATGTGATTCAGAAATAATTCTCCAGGGTGAACTGGCCCTTGTTTCAGCCATTTTTTGTGAGATCCTGCCATATGAGCAACATTCAGTGTTGAATTCCGGCCCACTAAAACAGACTGAAATCCTCCATTCATTAGCAGAGGTGAACTCTTAGTTCTGCCTGTCAATTTATATATTGTAGTACTGAGGTGTTGTCCAACTACATTAGCATTGCTTTGTGTAGAGAAATATTTTCAGTGCCAGAATTGCCCCGGACATCACCTAAAGTCTTATTATGCTGATGAATTTCTTCTCCAGATTTATTAATTTCTCCAAACAGAGTGCTTGTTGAGATTGATTAAACCATCCTTTTTGCAATATATCTATGGTAATAATTATGTAATTATGCAGGCTTTTTTGCCTTTTAGGCATTTTTTTCTGTATCCATGCATTAATGAACTTGTATTTAATGTATTAAAGATCCTTAATCTGCTCAATATACTTTACTAGTTTATTAAAAAGTATATTGAAGTTTGCTTTAGAATCACACAAAATGATAGGATTGTTCAGGTTGGAAAAGAACTCTAAGACTTAGTCCAACCATTAACCTAATGCTACCAAGTCCACCACTAAGCCATGTCCTTAAGCACCTCATCTGCATGTCTTTTAAATACCTCCAGGGACTGTGACATAACCACTGCCTTGGGCAGCCTGTTCCAATTCTTGACAGTCCTTTCCGGGAAGAAATTTTTACTAATATCCAGTCTTAACTTACCCTGACAAAACTTGAGGTCATTTCCTTTCATCCTATTGCATGTTACTTTGGAGAAGAGACTGACCCCTACCTTGCTACAACCTCCTTTCAGGTAGTTGTAGTGAATTTAAACAAAGGTCTCCCCCGTGGCTCCTATTCTTCAGGCTAAATACCCCCATCTCTGTCAGCTGATCCTCATAAGACTTGTGCTCCAGACCCTCCATCCACTCCGTTGTCCCTCTCTGGACATTCCAGCACCTCAGTTCCTTTCTGGTAGTAAAGGGGCTGGACAGAGACTGGAACAGGTTTTGAGGTGTGGCCTCACCAGTGCCAGTTACAGGAAGACAATCACTGCCCTGGTCCTGCTGACCACACTATTGCTGATGCAGGCCAGGATGCCATTGGCCTTCTTGGCCACCTGGGCACACTGCTGGCTCATATTCAGCCAGTTGCCAACAAACACCCCCTGGTCCTTTTCTGTTGGGCAGCTTTCTGAAATAGTGGCTGCTCTTCCCACAACGTGTCGTTTTGCATGGGGTTGTTGTAACCCAAGTGCAAGATCCAGCAACTGGCCTTTTTGAACGTCATACACTTGGCTTCAGCTCATCAATCCAACCTGTTCTGATCCCTCTTCAGAGCCTTTCTTTCCTCCAGCAGATCAACACTCCCTTGCAATTTGGTGTCATCTGCAAACTGATTGAGGGTGCATTTGATCTCCTAATCCAGACAAGAGATAAAGATATTTAACAGGACTGGGCCCAATACTGAGCTCTGGGGAACACCAGTTGAGACCAGCTTCCAACTGGATATAACTCCATTCATCACCATTCTTTGGGCTTGGCCATCGAGACACTTTTTTACCCTGCAAAGAGTACACCCCTCCAAGCCATGAGCAGTCAGTGATCAGAAAGAGATGTTGAAAAGCAATTTGCAAGCAAAATCCAGATAAGTTATCATGTAAACTATTGTGATTTGAAGGAAGCATGAGAGCTTTTATTATATTAATACATACTATTAGTAAACTATTATTTACTAATGAAGGATATAACTTACCTTAAAATATTTGTTTGTGTATCTTTGCATTTGAGAATTGAAATATGTTACACCTCAACAAACTATAAAAAATGGCAAATACCCCGGAGGCCTTTGAAGACTTGAATTTCTTGGTCTTTCTTTGAAGAAGTCATACTTTCTTTTGCTGTTGGCCAGTGTCAAGACAGAAACAGTTCTGTTCCTCTTTCTTTAGCTCTCACTGTCTTTCTGTGTCTTTCATTTTTTATTTTTTTTATGCTAGTGATACCTTCCTTGACTTACAAGGACTTTTCCAGAACTGTTTAGAAGCTTCTATTTGACATTTCTGATTGAAATTTCATGTACTCCTTCATACATTTCCACCTTCTGAAAAATGAATATGCATCCCTAAAGGAACTTTCTGTGAGGAAGGAATACTAGCACCAAAAAATTTTCTGTGATTTTATGGGAAGGCTGTCTACCTCTTCCTTCACTCTATTACCTTATCTGGCAAAGAAGCTTTGAGGATAGTTTCTTTGATTCTAGAACTTTAATCTAAGCATATCCAGGTAGTTATCATTGAAGTGTATTTTTATTCAGGTTGAATTGCTAAGGAACTTACTTGAATTGAATTAAAAAAACCAGCTTGGTTTCTTAATTTATTTTATGGTTACACTTTGTATTTCTGATGCAGTTTTTGGTCCTTGAAGAGCAGAGATGCTTATCATAGTTCATTATAGATGTGCAATCCAACAACGGCATTCTAGTCAGGGGTTTGGCTACCCCTACAACCAGAAGTTAGTGGAGGAAACATTGATTTTTCAGTTTCCTCTTCCAGTCACAGCCTGTTCATAATGAAGAAGATTTGACTGTTTCAGTGGCTGTCTTTTCAAATCAGATCATCAAAGATGAAAGGAGGGTTGAAGGGAAACCATGGGGTTCATTTCACAGAAGTGCTGAGGCCAATTATTTTTTTACATTCTTATTCATCTAATAATGAGTTTCTGGACTTCTTCTCCAAGATAAAGTTTGATTTATAAATACTAAAAATAAATGTCTTAACACTTACAAAAAAATATTGAGACTTGTGGTCCTAGTCTTTATGTCTTCAATTTTTATTTCTGAAATGTAGCCTTACTTTGGTAAATTGAATCTCTAACTTTTAAGGGAATAAACATAACAGCAAAACCACTAGCACTGACAAAGGCTGCAGTTACAATAACTTGTGATTTGAGATTTTTTCTTTTATTTTTACATTTGTTGACATTGAAGATGAAATCGAGTCATTAAAACCCTCCTGTCATATTTGTCATTCAAATTTTTAATATTTTATTTTCTTTCACTGTATTGCATTAGACAAACCCTATTTTAATGCTATCAACTGCTACTGTAGTTAGTTTCACCTCATAGGTAAAATATTTAACAAATAAATATTTTCAACAAATGTAAAAATAAAAGAAAAAATCTCAAATCACAAGTTATTGCAACTGCAGCCTTTGTCAGTGCTAGTGGTTTTGCTGTTATGTTTATTCCCTTAAAAGTTAGAGATTCAATTTACCAAAGTAAAGCTACATTTCAGAAATAAAAATTGAAGACGTAAAGATTAAGACCACAAGTCTCAATATTTTTTTTTAAGTGTTAAGACATTTATTTTTAGTATTTATAAATCAAACTTTATCTTGGAGAAGAAGTCCAGAAACTCATTATTAGATGAATAAGAATTTAGTAGTCATCTAGGCGCTCCTGACTGATACTGGAAAGAAACTGAAAGGCACCAGAAAGTAGTTGCTCCGTACTAAGCAACTGTCCTAGAAGGACAGCGTTCTCCAGAGTTACAGGAATTAACCTGTCTGTGACCATAGAGAAACTTAGGTTAGTACCTACCTGGGTGTAGATACTTAATGTGCAGGTGGCTAAAAATATTGAAGAAGAATCTTATAAAATTTTTGGTCACTTTTTAAGCACTAGACACTTTTCATATATGTATAAGCTACAGTTTGATCATAGGGAGAGGTGATGATTTAAAAAATCTATGTACTCAAATTAATTAATTTTACAAGAAATAATACACATAATTCAGTTCTATAATAAAACTGACTGACTTAACTACCACAGTTAGAATATTTGTTTTCTTTTAGATTAATGGTTTAAAAACTGCAAAGAGATTATTTTTGAGCATGTTGGCACTGAAATGAGCACCAAAAAAAAATAAAAAAGGAAAATGTCTTGTAGAAAATAGTAGAAAAAATTCATGTTTTGGCTTACAATCTAAGATGAAATATGGCCAAAATTATGGTCTATGTATGTAAACGTTGCATTTAGAAAGATTGAGCTGGTCACAATGAGTAAGCCACTGATTGCAAAAGCCTGCATTTTAGAAAAGAAAACAAAAGAAGTAAAAATAACAAAGAATAACACTATGCAACATTTTGATTTGCTTATATGGCTCCATGTGCTTGATCATATTAGAGGTTCAGTACATTTATCTTCCATCAGCAGGGCAGGTGTTGCTGTGTCATCTACTGTGTAACTTGCCATTTTTGTTACGTTTATAAGTTCAATTTTTTAAAAATAAAAGTAGAGACACAGGTGCAGGTTTTCTATGTGTGCACCAGTAATGTATTTGCATTGTCTGCATATTTTGTAGGAAGTATGTGGTAGTCTCGACATATTCTATGTCACAGTTTTCATGGAAACTTGAAAATGGGTACAGTTCAGCTTGCATATGGGAGATCAGTGGGATGACACAGCAAAATTAACAGCCTTGTTTGCAGGAAAAATAAAATTATCTGACATCCAGAACAAACTATACCCTCTAACAGATTCTGAATCATTAATTATGTTTTGCAAATTTTATTTTTCTATCATTTTGTATTTCTTGGTTAGAAATTAGAACAGAAAAATTATTATAGCTAGAATAGAATATTTCAGATGGAAAGGACCTAGAGTAATCATCTAGTCCAACTCCCTGAGCAATCCAGGGCTGACCAAAAGTTAAAGCAAATTATTAAGGGCCTGAGTCAAAGACTTTTTAAACACTGTCAGGCTTGTGTCATTGACCACCTCTCTAGGACGCCTGTTCCAGTGTCCAAAGCTGTTTTAAAAATTATTGCTAAAAAATCATGATTTCTCACCCCTGATTTTGAAGCAGGAGTTTTGAAGTGGATTGTTTAAAGTAAAACGCATACTGAAATCTTTACATGGAGTTTCACATATATTTTTTTAAATGTGTTCTGTATCTCTGTCTTGTACACATTCAGATTATATTTTTAGTAGTAAGCATAAGGACAGCATCTTTTTTAAAATCAAGGTCACTGGGCTAAACTTTCTTTTCCGTCAAAATCAGGCACTCATGCACAAACACCTTATTAAGAACAGTCTTAGGTATATATTTGACATCTCCTGAACTATTACCTGTTTTTTGTTTCTGTTCTGCTCACAAAAAAAAAAAAAAAAAAAAAAAAAAAATTCTTAGTTGTAGTGGTTCAACTTAGAGCAAATTAATTGTTGTGAGAGTAATTGAAGTTATTAGTACAACCTGAAAATCCTAAGATGGAACTAAATCCTTAATTCTTCTATATTTACTTTGTATACATAGGTTCCCATTGCTTCCAGTAAGTATTAGGTATTTCAATACCTTTGTGAATCTAGGTTAAAGACATACCAAAAAAAAAGAGAAAAAGAAAGGTCCTAATTCCAAGTAAGACTAAACACAGAATTAATTGTGGCCACTAAAGCTTAATAAATCTGAAGTTTAACAAAACAAATAAACAAACAAAAAATAGTAGAGTTCAGGGGCTAGAGCAAAGCCAAAGTAAAATGCAACTAAAACACCAATCATTTAATAGTTTCATTCTGTTTGAAACAAAAGTGTTATATTTGATCTTGAATTTAAAACTGCTTTTCTTTTTGTCATGCTGGTGTTTGCCACAGCATTATAATGAGAACTATTAGATAATTGATATTGCTTACCATTTTAATTTTAAATGAAATATTTCATTACTGTAATATGTGTCAAAAAGAAATTATTTCATTTAATATGAAAATAGAATCTGATTTGTTCATATTCAAGGACAGCAAAACAAACACACTCTTCGTTCTGATGTTCTGTAATGCACATTACTGATTTGTAAACATATATTTGGAACGTATTTTAAGTGATGACTAATTTCAAGCTTATTTCCATAGTGAACACGATATATTTTGAGATGGATTTTTTAAGTGGGACCCAGAATGGCTCCTCATTTGCTTAAAAAATTCAAACCCAGATCTACTTTGCATAATTTTACATAGACAACGGTTCAGTATAAAGGAACAAATGCTCTTCTTCTCCACATACACACACATAAATGATGACTACATGTTTGCGTGCATAATTTGCAAACAGCCTTTCCCCTGAAGGTATAGGAAACACACTGTTATTTTACTGCACTTCTTTTGTTGAAGAGGAAGTGGTGTCATTGAATAGAATTGCCTCATCAGACACTCTACAAAAGTGCCAAGTTGTGGCAATCAATAGGGAAATAGCAGATGTGAAGGTTAGTTGGCATCAAAGAACATGAGTGGGAAAGCTTTCCTATGGGAAAGAAAGTGCTTCATTACTCTTTATCTATACTCAGAATATTGGTTCTATCAAGCTTTAAGAAAATTAGAGTATGATGGCTTTCATGACTCCAGCTCTGAACGAGTCACTTTAAAAACAGTTAAAAAGTTAGATAGCTGTCCATGTGGGAAGTTGTACCAAGTGAACAGAGTTTTATTAGTTTTTAAACTTAAATGCTGCAATTTCTTCTCTTTCTGAAGAAAGCAGTTCCAGTGCAATGGCTCTGGGACAAGGACTGCCTCCCTAAGTGATCATTGTAGATGAGTATAAATGTTGCTTTTAGAGCTGTTCATAGGAAACAAACAACATGTTATCATTTCTCTAGAGTACAAATATTTAAAAACTTTAGTTCAGAAAGTTTCTTGTTTTGGGACTGCCTTGGATATTCATATTTGTTTCTTTTTCTGAACCGTGTAAACGATGTTGGTCCACACAGGAACTACTGCAGAAAAACTGAGTTTCAATACATCAATCAAGTTCATTCTCTTTAAAGAGATTGTCCTGCCGGGAATGGCAAAACTGGAGAGTCAGTGAATCATAGATAGTATTTGTCAGTGAAAGAGCTTGTAGTTGCTGATAGCAGTTGAATGCTTTTCCGAGCAATTGTAAAAAGGAGCAGGTGTTAGTGAGGATAGAGTACTTACAAGGAAATATTCACTGATGGATGGTTTTGTTCATTCACTTTGCAAACTTGTAAGATAGTTTGTTTTCAAGAAGGTGAATTAGAGATTTTGTGTGGTTGAGACTGATTATGCAGGGTTTTTTCTTTAGAAAAAGCTCAATTTTTAATCATATATCTTTAAGAATATCTCTAGTTAGAGGGATGGATACATATTTCTTATAAAACATTGAAGCAAGTTTCTCTCCTCATTGATCTTTAAATCAAAATACTGCTTAATGGAAGTTATGCCTTTAATCCGCTCGATTAATATTTAGAGCAAATACATTTATTGGCAATATGAAGAAGGAGTCAGCATTAATTATCTAAAAGCACCTTTCTCACTGAAATCCAGCATGGATCGAAAATTAATTGTCCCTGGTCCTTGGGCTCTGTTCACACTAATAAACAAATAAATGCACTATGACACACTGAATCAAAGGTTGCACTGACAGTTTAGGAATTTAGAGCCAGAGTGGAATTTGATTTGCTGAGTACTCTGAAATGCTTCAAATTCCTCTGCCTCCAAAGTTCACAACAGGGGAACAACAAAGTTCACAACAAAGTTCACAACTGAGGACTTTGACATTAAGAGCTTAAATGAACATCTCATGGTATCTGTTGAGATTGGTCTTTTGTTTTAGAGCCCTGTGTAATGTTTACAAGCAAGTTGCTTCTGTCTTCAGTGCTTACAGATATATTTGGCAACAAGAGAAAATGATTTTGCCTTTGGATTTAAAATGGAGCTGAGGTGTTCCTGTCATACATTAGCCAAGACCAATATTTTTCCCTCAATAAACATAGATAAAAGCACCATAAAAAACTGTAAAATAATCTCACCCTTTTTGCGATTTTGCTGCTCTCCATCAACAATTTATCAAAGCAAGCAAAACAGAGATAGCGATAAGATTTATATCTGTATCTAACATGTAGAAGTTTGCAACCTGGAAGTTTGCAATTAAGTTCTTGTTTTAGGTAGCAAATTCACATTAGTAATGGAGAGAATAACTTTATTTAATTATGCTGAGAAAGTTAAATGTCAGCGTCTTGAAGTTACAAAACCCACTTCAAGCTGAAATCTTCAGTCTTATCTAATATGAGAGGACACAGACAAACCTTTTTTTTTTTATTGCTGTCTTACAGTGCTTCCATACTTGCTCAGAAACAAATAACACAGAGTTTCAGCCAACCATATCAGCTGTGAGCATTGAGATTCAGGGTCAATTTTACCTGTAAGTGAGATCACCTGTAAGTGTCTATTCTGACAGATTTTCACCTGGTCTAATATCTGTTGCTTTAATCAAGATTGCTTTAGAAGTGTAATGATCCCCGTAGTGTATTTTTAGTTCATTTACCATATATCTTTTATAGAAAGAAATGAGCATTGTAGTTTTCAGAGTGGGAAAATATGGTTTGAATATATGAAATATGGAGCACATCCTCTAACTGTTTTTGCAGAAGTCACATTAAAATTAGCATTTTGCAAGGCATCGTAAAAACAAAAAAAAACAACCAAATCCCTATAGACCAAAGTTAGTGACAATATTTGATTGTCCTACAGGTGGTTGTCTCACTCATTAAATATTGCAGTTTAGCTAATTAGACTATATGAACTATATTATTTTTTACTGTAGGTCTCCTGACAATTTTCAGAAAACAATGAGCATTTTAATTGATTACCAAAACAATAAAGTCCAAAGAATTAAGTTAAACTACTTTTCCCCAGGAACTACATAGTGAATTAATAAAAGATGAGGAATACAGCTGCTCCAAAGCTCAGCTGTAGGAAACATAACACATGGATACAAGCAGGTGCCATGAAGAAAATTGTTTATCAGAAGAATCTGATCCTGTAATTACTGCAGGATAATTTTTTATCATAATTCTAAATTGAAGAAAATTCTTTTTCATAGTGACATGCATTATCAAAACAATTGTATCATATGAAACTTTGTGCACCTTACTAAGGACAGTGGCTTTACTGCTTTTTTGTTTTACTGCTGAAATTTGTATTTCTATGCAATCCCAGTGTATTGTGCTGAAAGTCTCTAGGCAAATAGATGGGTGTTGGATCAGATAACTGATTTACAATTGTAGCCTTCTATGCAGAGTTATCAAAAGCTCTTTCCTCTAAATTTTTTTCAAACTAATACACTCAGAAATCCGCTTTGCCAGAATGTTTTCTACTAAATTGATCAACAGAAAGTACATGAAAATTTGCTGCAGGATGTTCACAGATTACTGATGCAGAAATGTACCGAATAAACAGAGCAATGCTGTTACTGGTGACATCAAATGCATGACATTAACAAGTCTGGGGTACTATTAAATTCACTGTGTTTTAGTGAAGCAAGGAACTAATGGCACCTGGGATTTGAAAGATTTTAAGGAATATATAGATTTTTTAAAATGCTAATTTATACTTTGGAGGCATAGAATATTGCTAGAATGTCTGCTAATATCCTTCCCCTGCCTTCCTTGTGTCAACTACTGAATCATACCACTCCTTTCGGACTGATAACATTCATTCCTGGTTTCTGGTTGTCTTCACGGTCTTGGCTGCTCCAGGTCAGTTTGTTCTCTTGTTTCAATCTGAAAAATGAATTCTTAAATTAGAGCTAATGCTTTTGAGTAATTGTGCTTTAAATTCTGCCTATACAGAAAATTATTTTAGTTCTGGTGTACAGTCAGAAAAAAACTATCATACACCAATGCACTTTCTCATGAAAATAGTATCTTTTTCTCTCATGTTTTTACAAGACAATTATGCCATGCTTATTCCTATGTTAACTTCAGAGACTTGCAACTCAATTGCCAGCTAATTGTTGTATTAATGATAATGGCTCATGTTGTGGGTTGGCTTTTTTGGTGGGTTTTGTTTGTTTATCTATTGCTTTGTTTTGTTTTATTGGTTTTTACTGTCTTACTTTTGTTTGTCTCCAATATCCTAGGCACTATATTACTATAGATTTACATTAAAGCCCTAATGTGAATTCAAATAGTTAAAATCTGAGTGAAATTAGCGATGTAGTGCAATTCATAAAAGGCACAAACCCCTGAATGGATTCGCATCAGTGATTTAATTTTCATGTAGTGACAAGAATTTCTCTTTGCAGTAGAATCCCATGCATTAATGTGATGATCTGGTTACCACTTTCTGCAATAAACAAAGTGATTCAGCTTTCACATGTCCAAACATCTTCCTGTCATGGAAAGCTTTTCTCTTGCATAGGCCATCTGGGATCTTAACAGCTTGCTTGCCTCCAGCTCTTCTGGTACTTCCTCAACCCTCAGCTTTGTATTAAAGCAGTGAAGTTTATACATGCTCAGTACACTCAAAGTACAGAGCTGTTTTATTACAGAGGCAGTTGTACAGAAAAAAACCAGCTTCATTAAAAAAAAAGAAAAAAGAAAAAAATGCGAAAGAACCAACAAAAAACCCCCAACAACTCCCAAACCAGGAAAAAAAAAGATATTAAGTAAACTAATATTAACATTTAACTGTTGTACCCTGAACCTGTATCCATTTATCTAGTAACTTAATTAAACAAAACTGTGACCAGAAAATCTGAAATTTGGATTTAATTTTTGAAGTTCATAATACAGGGTCTGTCTACAAAAGAGTTTTATGAAGAGTTACACTTACCAGAAATTTAAAATAATCTGGGTATGTAAATAGTAATAATAGGGCAGCTTTGAAAGTGTTCTCAGATAATTGTACATAAAGAAAATTATTACTTTCCTAAAATCTTTATAATTTAATATTTTCTCTTTTTTTTTATACATGGATATAGCCGATGATACAAGCTTGTAAAAAATAAGCCTACCACTTTTAAATCACAGCTGGTGAAAATACCACAACAGGTCTTTAGTGTTGACTCGTCCCCAACAGCAGGACTCCTCTGTTATTGGACATTATTGTGAAGATGTAACATCTATGTTATATCTTTCCATCTGCCTAGCATTGATATTTATCACAGACAGCAGAGAAGTAAGTGCTTATTATGTGGCCTGAGATCAGAACACTAAAACCCCTTTTAAAGTTCAGAAAGGATGAACAAATCTCTGTGATTATTTGGTTGCAGGTCTGAGGTTTAGGAGTGGGGTTTTTTATTCCTCAGGAAATTTATTTTTAAATTAGCTTCCCTAAAACTACATGCAATGTTTTTTGCACATTGTATTTCTAATGTCTGTGATGCCTTTGTGTCAATACTGCACAATAATGGCATTGTTAAATACAGCTAGATCTAGCCCTAAGTCCTCTGCCATTAGTCTTGTGGTCCTTTTAAGTTCTTTCATTATGGTTTAAAGCCGTGGTTGAAAGCAATTATTTGGATTAATTTTATGACATGAGTTTTATGAGACATTGATGCGTCGCTTGGCACCTACTCTGGCTGCCCAAACCTCTCATAGCCTAATCTGGTGCTTCCTTTATTTCCAGACAAGAGAATGGCAGGTTGTTATTCTCCTTTAGATCCTGATAAATAACATATGGCTAGTGGTATTCTACAACATGCTATTCTTTATCTCTCAAGTGACTTCATTTCAATCCATCCCTTGAAAATGGTTGACAATATCTAAAATTCAAGCAACAAGAAAAGGCGGCTGTATATTGAGGTGAAAAATAAAATAAATTTATTTTTAATCTCTCCTTTCTCAGTGGAGAGCATGGAGAGGGGTCTAAGAGGATCCCACAAAATCTTTTCAGGCCCAATGACATATTTTCCCACAGGATTTTCCAGAAGGTCAGGTAAAAGTGGAAGGTGGAAGTCTTTCCTCACTTCTGTCTTCATTTGCTGAGCCCATCTAAAGTCTGGAGGTGTATGGACAGTGAAAGTGCTCGGGTAGGGTCCCTAATTTTATCACCCTGTTCCGGTCATGCTGCCTAATGAAAGTATCCTGTCCTTGCAATTAAAAGGTCTTTCAAAAATTTTTATACATGCAGAAAAGCAATTTCCAACAGAAAAAAATATTTCAGTGTAAAAATCTCATCAGTTTCGTAAGTATTGCTGTCAGATTTCTCTGGATGAATTTACCTGGATTCACTTATCTTTCTGGCTTAAACCAAGTCATTCATCTTCCCTAGCTTCAGAGCACAACCTGACTGAGTTTTTTATTTCACTTCTGTAGTTAATGTAAGATTGGGACAGCTACAGAATTGTTCTGTGGAGATACCCTCTTTTTCCTTTTCTGTTGACTAAACAGTGAATCTCCATTAACATCTTAGCTTGTAGCAGGTGAATAACTTTTGAAGGTCTAAAGAAAGCACCATAATTTTCTCTCTAACTGTATTTTATTTCATTTTCAGTGTTATTTACATTCAGGAAATTTTTAGCTACTTTTTTTAAGTTTTGGAAGTTTATAAACAGTCTTTTACACCTTTGGGTTATATGCCAGTTGGATAGCTCACCCATTTCCCTTAAGAATTTGGTTATTCTCTGTCCTCTTTCTTTTCTTCCCTTCTAGTTGACTGAAACTGTGTCTTTAGTTTTGATGGTTAAAAACTCATTCTACTGAATCATTAAAGAAATACC
This sequence comes from Pseudorectes ferrugineus, assembly GCA_008033365.1. NCBI lineage: Eukaryota > Metazoa > Chordata > Aves > Passeriformes > Pseudorectes > Pseudorectes ferrugineus. Next base: position 22,634 of record QWTY01009839.1, read on the forward strand.
ATGCCATATTAATCTCCGTTTTTAAAGACATTGTCCAAGTGCTAACCATAACCAAACATGTTTTTCTTATAATAAAATTGGTGAAGGAAGTAATTCTGAATTTAATAAGTGTCCTTATTTTAAAATAAACTGCAGTGATGATATATTGATTAAAGAGTATTAATATTGCATTAAATTTTTATAGCACTCCCAACTTTACCTATCTAAATTACTCAGATAAAATTATATATCCATCATTTCTTCTCCTAAGATGCCATCTGTTCCACAGATAACTTAGGTAACTAATTGCTGCTTTAGTATTTAAATCCTCAATTGCCACCTGTCCCTTCAGTCAGCAATTTCATTAGTTTCCTGAGAAAGTTTTCTTCTGATGTTATGCAGAAATGGCTAAGTCTGGCTGTTCTGAACAGCTAAGTGCCTACTTCTAAATCTCACTGGGGACCGAACATTCCTCCAGGGACTGGTCTGGAAACAGGATGACTGGATCTTCCTTGATTCCAACAGTGACAGCAGTGTTATTATAACTTGGTTTTAGCTGGTGATTCCGTTTGCAGAAAATACATTAGAAAGAATACCTGGGTTTTTTAATGTTAAGACATTTGAGGGGAGAACTCTTTGCATCCATAACATTTAAGATATCCCATTTTTGTGTATTATTATGAACAAAAGAGCAAATAGATAAATAGATTAACATTCTAAAATAAGAGAAGGGAAAGAAGGTATTTAACACATCTGAAAATTCAGTGTTTGCTTCACTGGAATGCTAATATGTCTCATCCCAAACAACCCTTTGTTACTCAGTTTACTCAGGTGGACTGTAAGTTTTCTGGTTTTTTGTCAGTGGTATGCATACAGGATGGAAGAAAAATTCTGTATAACTTGTATTTCCATCCTATTTATGCTGTTTAAAGAGTAAATTTTTTTTCTAGATACTCTATTTTAATTTAGATTCTTTCTGTTTAGTAACTTCAGCAGACATATGTCCTCTCCTTCTTGGTATGATGTCAAAGATACAAAGGTGCAGAAAACTGAGGCCATTCTACTTAGAACATTGAGTGTGAATGTTTGTTGTTGTTTTTAAAAAACAAAAGCAGACAGAAAAATGGGGGAAAAAAAAGAAGAGAAAATTGCTGTTTCATTGCGAGCTATGGATTTCAGACAAACTAGGATAGCTTTAATTTGTACTCTGTCTATTTGAATAAGGTATTTAACATAGTAATTACTTGAGTATTCATGTTCAATAATTGCTATAGCACATCTGCAAAGAATCTAATTTCCTTGCCTTAATATCTGCAAAATATAGGATATTTTCTGATTATAATTTTTAATCTTCAATTTAGTAAAAGTAAACATTAAAACCAAAAAAACAGAAGTCCAACAAAAGGCAATTAAAAATGTATATATTAAAATACAAAACAGTAATTTTGCTTATTGCTGTGACTTATTACATTTTGCATATTACTGTGATAAAACTGAAGTGCTCACATCACTATGCAGTATAAGTACCCAGTTAGTTAAAGCAAAAAAATTAGGAAGCCTCCCAGCTGGAGCTGATTATTGCCTCCATCAATTGTATCCCTAAAAACGAAGTGAAGCAAGGGAAAATACCATATTGGTAGAAACTAATCTGACCTCTGCCAAAGAGATTGTTTCTGGACTTCAACATTCTCAGGGAATATTTTACCTGATCAATTAAATCAATTAATAACTGAGGTTAGGATCTGAAGGAAGCCTATTCTGAGGTGTTAAAATTTAGTTTTACAATGTAGCTAAAATAGTTTTGCTTAACTCTTCTAATGAAATAAACCTAGCCAAGCAACTGTCATTTCCATGGTGAGTGGCTTGTGAACTACATTTTAGTGTTAGTAACAAAACAGTGCTTCCTTTAAGTTTCTTTGGAAGTTTTTTGTCTTTCTACAATATAGCACATATATAGCACATATAGCACTTCCATCCTTGGTTACATCTTTCTCAACTTGTCATTTATACTTCAGAGATGAAGAATTCTTTTTACACTCCAAAGCCTGATCTTGCCA
>QWTY01009840.1:0-13411 GCA_008033365.1 Pseudorectes ferrugineus
GATCTTGTGTCCCAGCTTACATCTGTTGTCTTGTGTCCTCCCACCAAGCAACACCCTGAAGAGCCTGACTCAGCTCTTGTGGTGACCTCCTTGTAGGCAAGTTCCTTTGTTGTTAGTGTGAGTGCTTTAAGAGAAGGCTCAGAAAGACCTTACCAGTGTTCACAAATATCTAATTGGAGAGTGCAAAGATGAACCCCTACTCTTCTCAGTGGTGTCCAGGGGCAGAATAAGAGATAATGGGCATAAACTGAAACACATGAATTCCATATGAACGTAAGAAAAAGTTTTTTACTGTAAGGGAGGTTTGGAGTGGAAGTATTTGGGTTTGGTTTATTTATTATTATTTGGAAATAACAAAAATAATCTTATGTAGATAAGTAAGTTTTACATGATGGTGAGAAGATGAGATGAAAGTTAAAGGGAGCCAACTGAACAATAGCTAAAATACATTTGTAAAAAATAGTTGTTTTTAATGATATGTTCTTAATTGCCTTTTATTCAGAGGCATGTATCTGCTGAAATGAGAATAAAATATCTTGATGTTCTTTTTTCCATCTGTGAAGCTACTGGGTCTGTTTGCTTCTGTAATGTTAAGCATTTTAGTAAAAGTTGTGGGTTATGTCTCCAATCAGTTCCTATTGTTCCAACAGAAAAAAAAGGCAAAGTATTCTAACTCGTATAACAAAAAAAAATATTTTTGGTTTTTGTTATCTCAGATTTTATAAAGCAAGTAAGGTTAGTAAAAATTTATTCTGCTAGGTGCACAAATCAAAACGAGCTTTTTGTTTGTTTGTCTTTTAAGATAACTGTTTAATTTAAGTCTGAACTAAATTTTCCAGATGACAAACTTAAAAATTTGTAGAGGCATTTTAAGATTTATGACTTGTAACTGGAGATATTCAGAATTACAGATTATTAACTAAATTGAAAAATAGTGCATATTGAGGGATTGCCAAACATCTGAGATGGTATTTAAGACCTTTATTTGCAGATAAGTACTGAAATATCAGCATTCCTTGCTTATTAGGGCAAGGGGAGTTGTGTCTCATGCAACAATCTCATGGGTCTCTCCAGGATCATTTGGAGCTGATGATGCCAAGGGCCGCATTTAGGTAATGCTGATCCATAATTCAGAATGTTGAAGCTATCTAGTCAGACAAAGCTCTTTCCATCATGTGATTACTCAAATATCCCTCTTCATAATTTTGGCACCTAATAAAGCTAAAATTAGGATTCTAGAATCTCCAAAGTCAGTGGTGGATTCAGAGACTAATGTAGCTGTCTAAGATAGGAACACAATCTGCATTGATTTCACAAAGGATCCTCATTTCATGCCTTCCTAAATAACAACTTTTTAATTAAATTATGTCTTTAGGGGAAGGGGAACATTCGTTCTATCCCCATCTCTGCCTGCCTCCCTCACATAATTTGGGAAGGAAAATAGTTTTCAGTAGACTGTGCTCCTGGTTTTGTTGTTTGGGTTTTTTTAAACATGATTTTTTTTTTTATCTCGCAGATCAGCTGTTCCTGCCTCTTGTACTAGTAGATAGAACATCTGAGCATAAGACTGAAAATTGTTTCATTGAAAATTGATCCCTGTGCCACCCAAAGAGGTGTTCTTAGCTATTGTCATCTGAGAAGCCTAAAAAGTGAATCGATGTGAATATTTTAATTGTTTTTTCTGCAGCTGTTCCATATTAGCCATGTCTGGCTAATTAAAATATATAGAAAATATGCTACATGCCACTAAAAATTCTGTCCTAAGGCAAAGCTCTGTTTAAGAAATACTTCTTGAGACCAGCTTTCCTCTGCTTGGAGATCACTTCCCCACCTGTGAAGTAGTCCTAGGGAAACTCAGTAATTCAATATAAATGCACCAGCAGTCGAGAGAAAACCACACACTGACATTTTCCTATCATTTCATGTCTGTCATGGAAGTTTTGAAGCAAAGATTGTCAGGCTTCTATTTATACATTAGAAGATATGTCTCCAGTAGATTGGATGGCAGGGTTTTATGAGGAGGTTATTTTGAGAATAGTGAAAACTAGAAACAAAAATTTTCTTTCAAAAGCTAAACCTCTAATCCTTGATTACTTGGCTACCAAAGTGGCAGTTAATCCAATAGTACCATTAAGAATTATACCTCTGTTCTGGTTTTCTCCTTGGGCAGTAAAACCCTGAGAATTTGGTATGCTTGTCCTATATGCCTCCCCTGCCAAAGGAGTAATAATAGAATGGGTTGGGTTGAAGGGGACTTTACTCCCTGCCATGGGCAGGGACACCTTCCACTAGACCAGATTGCTCAAAGCACCATCCAACCTTGAACACTGCCAGGGATGGGGCACCCACAGCTTCTCTGGGCAACCTCTTCCAGCACTTCACCCTCGTCATAGTGAAGAATTTCTTCCAAATGTCCAATATAAATCTAATGGTTTAAAGCCATTCCCCCTTGTCCTATCACTGCAAGCCCTTGTAAAAAGTCCCTCTCCAGCTCTCTTGCAGGCCCCTTTAGGTACAGGAAGGTGCTGTAATGTCTGCCCAAAGTCTCCTCCTCAGGCTGAGCAGCCCCAACTCTCAGCCTGTTTTCTCAGCCTGTATGTGTATGTCTAGCACTCAGTGACACCTGAATGAACTTCACATTGTCTTCACAATTGCTTAGATAAATTTTCTCTATAACAATACTCTTCAGTTTTACTGAAAGTTCTGAAAATGAGGCATCACATGTTTCAATAGCCTACATCGTATTTTAGCTGTGAAACTCATGATTAGAAGGGTCTGCCTTTTGGGATTTAGACACTTAAAAGTGGCATCAGAATCTGTATCTGTAGTGGAGTGATCTGATAAAGGTGGGGTTTTTTTTTAAAATGTATAAATAATCTTGGAATAAGAACAAGTCCTGCTCAGAAGCATATCTGGTACTATCAAGTTTTCTCTTTCAACCATGAAAATGATAACCATTCTCTTGAATAGAAGATTGCCTTCAGATTTTAAAAACATTCTTTTAGTTGAAAGTGAATTTTCATTTTTGTTCTCTTATTATCGATCTGTGGTAACTGTGTTAGGTAAGTTTTTTTTCTATATTGATAAGCTGTGCTAGGAAATCCCTTGCTGATCATTTCACTTACTAAGTTTTAAAGCTTTGCTGTCCTGGGCATTAAATGTAAATTGAAATGAAGTTTTGTTGAGGCTTCTTGGTCTTGATGCATTTACCAGAAAATTAACTGCAAAGGCAAATGATGTTTTAGAGATAGATATCCATAGAAGTAGATTTCTAGAGGAAATGTCTTTAACCCAGGTTTGGATTTCTCATTTCTAAAATGTTTTTGTTGATATGTGGTTATTGTAATTGTTTTTTCAAAGAGAGAAGAAAAAGATACTGTCTCCACCCTAAAGGCACTGCTGTAGAAGCACTGTTCACGTCTTTATTTCAATTTTGTTTTGTAAATATATTTTTAGAAACAAGAACAACAAAAAAAACAGCAAAGAAAAAAAAAGTCAATGAGTAGAAAAAATCATTAATTCAATTTTCCCTGTCTTATCATCTGGCTTAATTATTATTATACCTGCAACTAGGTCTAAAGAATGTTTTAACTCTAACTCATGTATCACTTTAATAAAATCACATTTAAAATCTCTCCTGGAGTCATCATTTGTTTTTTTTTTTTAAATTTTAGGATTTAGTTTCAGGAAAACTGAAGAAAAATACACATATAAACTCATATTACAGATATATCTTCTTTCTTATTAACACGGTGTAAAATTTTGCTATATTGCCTTCTGTTTCAAATAGATTATAAAAAATGTTTTTAAATATCTTATACTGGTGTTAGTTCTGCCCCCTTTTCCTCAGATTATCTTTTTGGGACACTGGACACAGCGTCAGGCAACACCTTTTGCCATTTGATTATTGGTACCAGAGCAATGAAACTGAAAATGGATTTCTTAAAATGAAAATCAGGAAGGAGAGTGTAGGGCATGGATATAAAGTACTGCAGAGCGCCTGGTAGCTGCTGATGTTTATGTGCTTGAGCAGTTGGTGGTGCTTAAAACTGACACAGCACATGGAGATTTATCAGATTGATAACCATGAGTCCCACAGACATGCTGTGGGCTAACAGAGATGCAGTAAAGTCTTGTCAGGAGTGAAGTGTTGTGGCTGTAATTGTGACAGACAGTGATCCCTACCAGTTCTACAATAAATATAGAAGCTTTCTATAATGAACCTTTGTAACAGCTGAAGTGTAATGTACTTAGGCTCTTTTTCCTTGTCTGATAAATGGAAATTTAAAAATATTCTGAAATTTTGAGGTTTGTTCTTTATTCTTCAGAAAAATGACCTACGTTAAAGGTGTCACAAGCACATCAGTTTTCTGAGCTGCTTCACTAAGTGATCTGTTTTGAAATGGCACTTACAGAGGGGCAAGAATTTATAACTTCAGGCAGGTAGCTAATTTTGAATAAAAACATTGCTGCTAAAGTGATTTAATATCAGTGGTGGTAAAGAGCAGTGCTTATTGTTTCAATAAACAAGGCTACCCTTTAGACACTACACAGTAATCTTTTATTTTATTTATATATACACCTTCATGTACCAACTTTCAAATTAAAATATTGTTGATAGAACTTCATGAATACATTGATTTCACTACAGTCTGAAGTATTTTGCAATGCCTCAATGCAGGCCTGGCAAAAAGGTTACATATGCTTTAATCACACATTCTTCAATCCCAATCTACAAGTTTTCTTTTTCTTAGTTTCCTCCCGTCTATGGTGACCTGTACAGATGCTACTGTGGCACAAGTGGACTTTAAAGGTAGTTATTATAGATTATAACAAATTTATAAAGCAACAATAATTAAAAATATTGACTCTTGTTATTATAAAGCAACATCTTCATAAAGCATCTTCACTCACACCTGTACCTCTTGTTTGTTGTTTTGAACCCCTAAAGATGTGCCACAGAATAGATTATATGCTATAGCTATTTTTACTGGAGTTATCCATATTGTACATTGTTAGAGTTTTAGAGTATTGTACTTTTAATGAGTCAGATGTAAAGGTTTTTCAGCTGTTCTGAGAAACTTCTGGTGCTTTTACCTATTCTCATAACTTTGATCTCTGATTAAATTTAAATAATACTAACAGTTGTTTTCTGAAATTCTTGCTGCTTTATAATTGTTTCTAAGAGCATCAAAGACTAGAATGAAATTGATATTCTTATAACTTAATTAAAATGTTGTTTTACTGCAGAATACTAAGCATAACCTTCATGATCAGGGTGTGCATATGAAACAACTCATTATTAAACAGCAGGAAAGAACCTGCGCACACAGAGATTCATGTGTAAGATGCATTGAAGATGATGCTGGTGCACTTTGCAGCTTGTTGTGAGAATACATGGCAACTTCGTGTGTATCTGCCTGTGTTGCTATGATTGTAGCTCCTACTCTTAGATGGCTGTTTTGTTTATAAACTGTATCTTACACTGGCAGAAGATGTCAGTTTTCAACAAGCCCAGATGTAGATGGGAAGTGTAATCCCAAGATCTCCCCAGAGGCAATGCTGTCTGAGAGCTCTACAAAAACAACTCTTGAATTACTAAAATTGAGGTATTTTTAAAAAATAAATTTGCTTTTATGCTCATTATTAATGCTTCTTGTCCTCTACGTAACAGTTGGTTTTGGATTTTGTCTCACTTGGAATTTTTTTGGGGGGGTTTGTTTGGGTTTTCTTAATGGTCCAGAGAAGTTCCATATTTAATCAAATACAAGGAATGCCAAGTCTTCAGGGCAGATACAAAACAAGGTAAGACCTAAAGCCAACCTGTGTTTGATTAATTCTATGCTAATGAATAAGAATATGATGATTTATAACTACCTGTAAAGACTTTTTCTGTTTAATTATAATCAGTTCTTGAGAATGCTTACAGTGACCATTCAGCAGTGTCCAAGTAAGTTCATGTGGAGCATCTGTCTCTTCTTTATGATTCAAGGGTTTGATATATTAGTTTTTGGATTGAATCTTACGTGGATTAGATGATCTAAACTTTTTAAACTTCCTTTCTGCTTCTTTCAGGAAAAATTCAGGGAAAGAGAAGGTGGTGCTTTGATATCTTTTTCTTCTTCCTTTTCTTTTTCTTAATTATGTTTCTGCAACCATCTGTTCTTTTTAATCTAGTTTGATGCCAGAAAGTTCTTACTCAGGGCAAAACTAGCTTCACAGACAATACTGTGTCATTCTTGCATCATCATAAACAGTATTGGATTTTTGCACAGGAGTAACATTTGTGCAAAAGTCTCCAACTGGAAAAATAAAATGGTACCGGTCGCTTTCTTGTGACCTTTTTTCCATTGAAGTATTTCTTAAAAGCATGCTTAGTAAAATCCTGATATTTAATAAGTAGCTGTTGATGTTGAAAGAAGCTCAAAGACTTTTTATTCTTTGTTCTCCGATGCAGAATTTCACGTGTGAGGCTACTCATGCACTGACAGCACTGCCTGCTGGGACATTTTCTGATTATTAGTGATTATTGACAGCATTTTGCAAGTATTCCACAACAGAAAATATTTCATTATAGATGCAGCCAAAATCTCAGTCAAGAGCTGCATTTCAAAGAATAGATAGCAATGAAGTGATAAAATACAAACCACAACACAGAAAAAACAAGACAAGAAAAACAGGAAAATTATCAGGACCAGGGGATGACTTTTCAGTACAACAGCATGAAATTGAAATTTAAAGGCTTTCTAACTCTTTGGACTACTTTAATTAAAATTTTTGGTAGTTTGTTTTTCTCATGTATTTTTCACTGTGCCTCAATTTTGATTCTTTATTTAGCTCTATTGTGTATTATCTCCAGAGAATTTAATAGCTCAACCTCATTTGCCATTAAGAAACTAAAAGAAAAATGGCAAAAGGTCAGGGAAAGAATACCAATCTTTAAAATGAAATCTTATATATATATATATCAATATTTTCCTGAAGCCTTTTTGTTCTACTATCTATCCAGGGGATCTTTAGTGTGTCTCAAATTTAAAAAAAGGGCTTCAAAATAAAGTCTGTGTAGATTTCAAAGTATTTTCTTCAGAAGCAGATTTGCAATAACACTATTGGATGTTTTTCCCCGCAGAAGTTTATTACAGAACCTGTGCTAAGCAGAGTAGAAAAGAGTGGCTGTGCAGTGCCCGGTACCCACAGGGACATCCCCGCTTACAGTGAGGGGCACCGCAGTCACTGCCCAGAACCCGCCTGCTCCAGCCTGGGGGCTTCCCTGCCTGCACTGCCTCCTCACCAGGAACATTCCTTTTGGAACACCACCCACCGCTGCCAAAAGCAGCTCTGAATCCTTTATTGCCTTACTAAGGCAGACAAGGCAATTCAGTACCTAACAACAGCTTACTTTTTCAGGCCTAATCTCTATTACAGGGAGTGTGGAAAAGGCCTGCACCTTCCAGATTTTTAAAGTACTAGACTTTCTAAACTTTTTCTGTGCCTGTTGCCTTTACAAGCAGCATAGAAACACCTTCTATTGCATTCTTGTCCTTAGGATATTTTAAAAATGAAATTTTCTTGCTCTATTTCTTGTCCAAAATTGCAAAAGACACTTTTTTTTTTCGATTATGTCAAATGTCCATTTTTAGAGAAGATGAATATAAAGCATAACGGGACAAGAACTGAAAAGTTGCAATTTCAAACTAGATATAAATAAACATTTATTGTATTTAATTTAAAGAATTTGAGCATGGCTTGTAAATGATCAAACATATGCTTGGATGTGATAGTGTTCCTTGTGGAGTGAGTTTTTGCTCTGTGGAAGAGGCCTTTCAGTCACCTCTGGTAGTTACACTAATGCCTTTGCCATCTTAAGGTTTCTCTCAGAAAAGGTTCACTTTTACTGGTGTGTTCTATTTCTTTACAAGATTTGGTTACCAGCCACTCCAGATTAGTCCTCCCTCCACACAAGGGGCGTAAACAAAATAGTGAGATCTCGAGGAAACTAATATTTTAGGGGTTATTTTATTTACTGTATTGCAACGTGTCTTGGAATTCAAGCCTGGGACCACTGGGTGGGGCTGTACAAATGCCAAAGACTTCTGCCTACGAGTTTGTAATATAAGCATGAACTAAGAGACAACACATGGATACAAACCAAGGAGGAGGAGTAATATAAGGCACCAATATGATGTTAGATGGTAATCATTCAGCAAAGAAGCAACTGGCTTTTGAAGGCCAAGGAAGGAAAGAATTTGAAACAGAGCAATGAAGTGGCTTCACTGATACTTTCTGGGATGTTTTTTGCGCAGAAGAGCACCAACTTCGCAATCCTCCTGCAAGCGAAGCAATGGACAGCAGACGTAAAGTACAGCTGGATAACGAAAGATGTCAACAGGAAAGGATAGCTTATGAAGCACTGAAGAAAATGAGGAAAAGCAGAAGACAATACAGATTTTTGGCCTGTATTGGGGTAGCTTCAAACCCTTTTAACTTTGCTTCTATTAAAGAATTATGTTGTAGAACATCAGGGTTAAAGCATTCATCCTATATACAGTATGTTATAGTTTATCAGAAAAGTTGCATGTTAATCTGACAAAGTAATTTCTGTTACCTTTCAGTTCCAGTAACTACAGAATCCAAATGATTTAAAGATCGAAGTCTTCTGAGAATCCAGCTGATTCTTTCCTTTTGTGTGTCAGGTTGTTGAAAATTTCACTCTGAATGGCTGCTGCCATGCTTAATTAGCAAGCCGATCATAAGTGAAACTGCTTCTTCACCAACTGTGACCAGCAGGTATTGACAAGAAAGCCATGTAAACTCTACAAATGACTGCTGGTGTGCTTAAACCAGCAGAAAAATATGTTCACTTCAATGTCCCTGGGGCATTTAGCTTTGTATTAGACAGCAGCTTTTACTGGAAATGTGAGCACAGGGCTTGTGAACTTGCAAAAATCTATAATGTTCCAGCTGTTTGAAAAGGTCCCCACACACTTATTGGTAGAATGTTGTCAATATTTAACTCAGTAAGTTCAAAACTTTTCTTCTAGGGGATATAAAATCAAAAAAGAGATTGTCCATTTTTCCACTTTTCAAAATAGTTTTTGATCTATTTTTGTTACCCTTTTTTTCCAGATATTGGGACTAAAGCCTTAAAGCAGTCCTTTTCCCATAACTGCAAGATCTTTTTCTCTTTACCACCATGAAAATTTTAATTTGTCTAGTAAAATTATTCTCATAAAGGAGGAAAAAAATACAAAGTTGAGGGGCAAAAAAGTAAGAAGCCTTACTTAATGTGTATTAAATTCTGGAAAGAGTTGTTGTGTTTGCAAGTAAAATCCTGCTTGGTTTTATGTTGTTAGGAGAGAATTAATTCTTCATCCTTCTTGCAACCAACAGGGATTCTCAACTCCTGCTTGTGAATAAACTGTAATATTGACCCTTCAGTGCAAGTCAGGATGCAGAGAGGTGACAAGAGCCATCTGGCTTGGCTTGACCATTGAGTCCTCATTTGCGAAGGTGCTAATTTCTTTATCATTAGAACCTTTGGCTTCAACAGACCTAGACACTTGGGAATACTTTGCATTAGAAATTTGTATTAAACCACAGTCTACCCACAGGGAATGTGTGTGTATATTTATATATATGTACATGAAAATGTCTGTCCTTCTGTATCAAAATAATATGAAAGTAAGATAAATTTATTTAGAATACACCACACTGTATTGGAGAATTCAATGCATTTGTACCTTGATAAGATGTGAAGTTCTCTGTAATTTACTAATTTAAGAGCACTTGTGATCAGTTATGCAGAATTTCTGTTTTTATATAATTGAAAACCAACATACATTTTGTATGCCTATTCATGGAGATATATGTGCATAGTCATTAGCTGCATGAATTCAAGAGGGCCATATTGTGGATTAAAACTGGAAAGAATTAATCTTGCAGACCAGTGTCAGTAAGGACTTTTTGCTATCTTGAATAATAGCTGCAATTTTTAACCATGTTTTTGTAGATTGCCTAAGGAAGCGATGGATTTTCCATCACTAGAAATTTTATAAGACCAGGTTATACAAACATCTGTCAAGAATGGTTTCAGTATAGTTGATCGTGCCTTGGGGCAGAGTGGCAAACTAAGTGACCTCTTCAGGTCCCTTCCACCTCAGTGTTCTGTGACTCTGTGGCATTGTGATGCCACATATTGTAGATATGTATATAGAAGTTACCCACTTATATAAGTTTATTTGTACTATTTTATCCCATTTCTTAAGGTTGGGGGATTTATGTGTATAAGGAGAAAATAAAGGAGAATGGTTCCTAATTAATTATGGAAATTTTTTGCCATTTAATTGGATTATGCATTTTGAGGTCTACCTTGAGACCAAATGAAAGGAAGACATAAAAGCAAAGCAGCACAGATCAAGACTTGGAATTTGCTAAAGCAACGTTTCTTATTTAAATGATAGTATGTTTAGCTGAGTTGTTAGCCTTTACTGACTGGTGATACAAATCTCATGCTAATTCAGACTGCTCTGTGCAGTTTGAAATGTACATTTGTAGCCTCTCACTGTCTGCCTTGTCCTGTTGATGGAATGAGGGTACAGTTACCTGCAGGACTCTTCAAAACCATAGATGCCAACAGATGGCGACAAATGTGTTCATGCCTCTGCAGCTCTGCCTGCAATTTATTATCAACTTCCCAATCTCAAAAACTGAAATCCCAAGGGAGGTGCTAATTAAATTGGAGTTGAAAAAGTATACTGGATAGAAAAGCTGGGTAAGGAGGAGAGAACACAAGTGTTACTCTTGAAGTGGTCTGGTGTAATAATGGAAAATTAGCTCCCAGCCAGACAAATCAAGTGCTTGACTGTTCTCCCAGAGCCCAGACTAGTGTCCTAACAGCGGCCCTTCAAACACATCTTAATGACACACCACTTTTGCTAAATATTTAAGTGTTTCAGTTTTGGTGTTCTGCAGCGGGAACATCAATTAGAAAACTTTGGAATGTAAATGGCTTGGCAGTAGTGATCTCCAGTACATGTTGTAGGTACAAGTGATATAGCTTAGATGGTATGAGAAACACAATGTGGCCTTTTTATTACAAACCATGCTAAAATTGCTAGAATTAACTGAAATTAATTCTCTTATGAAGCGAAGAGAGTAGTTTCACTGGTAGAACAGAACTGAAGTGTCTTGAGTCTTGAACAGTGCGGAATGGTTAAGTCATCTTTCAAGCTTAATAATAATTTGTATCTATACACATGCATGTCAGTGTTTGCTGTTTGTTGTTCAATTGAAGACATTGGTTTTAATTTATTTAATTGGTTTTATTTTGGGTTTAAGATTACTGAATTCTGATTTTTTTTTTAAGTCAACATTATTTGATATTGTTATTTGATATTTCTGTCATTAAAATACATGTCTACTGTTACACATCAGCTCTTGAGAATGTTCTTTAAATACTAGTATATAATAATAGACTGAAAGTTTTTCGGGTTTTGAAACTGACCCATTTTTAGAAATTTTTGCAACATTTGCAGATTCAGAATACAAACAGCTACTCCATTTATAGAACACTCATTAAAAATGAAGTAGCAATTTAGTACAGGAATAGTTAAGAGGTCAGTGAAAGTCCCTGTAGCCTGGGACTAAAGCATTGCCTTTATTTGCCATAGTACTTAAAATTTTTCATCAGTAAGATTAAAAACTGGGAACAGGAAGGCAACATAAGCTGTTATTTGCCTCAGATGTACATGCACTGTTAATTCTCTTATTCTGAGTAGACATATTAAAATAGTAAGTGCTGATAATGTAAGCACATATGCAAATATCCACTTTCAAAGAAAACAATGAGAGAAAATATTTTCTCTCGCCTTGAAAAATATTTAACACACATATTTTAAAGTACTTATTAATTATATATGCTTCTATTCTTAGCTGTTTTGTGTAGTTATTATCAGGTGATGTGTACCTGACTGCTCTTGTTAATATGGGCTATATTTGTAGAAGCCTTGCATTTGGAAATCTTGTATATTAAAGGTTCGTTCTCTATTTAGTAGGGATGCATTAAAATGTACTGGAAGTTTCTAAGAAAGTTGCCCTATGTTTCCATGCCTATGGAGTCTTGAAATGCTGTGTGTCAGAATCTAATTTTTACAGAAAATTACTGGTTTGGGCCTTTTTTTCTAGTTTGTTCTTTTTGTTCTGCTTGCTCATTTGTCACAGTTAATCAAGTATTTAAGAATGTGTGAGCAATTCCAACAAATTTTGAAAGGGAGCTATTAACATGAACCTTAAGAATCATCCTTGCTGAAGTGAAGTTCAAGTATCAGATACAACAATCTTGTTAAAATATCCCAAGATTTGATGTGGAAGATCTGCCAGCTGAAGGAAATGTTGCTGAAATTGCGGCATGATACTGGAAAAAAAATTATATAGCCTGGTTTTCTTTGATAACAAAATAATGTAAGCAAATGGTTTTAGACTGAAGTATGGCTTTTTTTACCTCAAGGAATTCTAATGTGTCCCTAAATTCAAGAACATGACTAATAGCTTTATTGGATATCTCTGTTCAGTCATGTCTAGACTAGAGACAAAAGAGAAAATATAGTTCTAAAAGTTAGCTGAGATACTGACAACTGATCTTCAAGAAATAATTGCTCAGTTTCAGAGAGGTTGCATAGCCTTAACCAAATATTAAAATGTCAGGTGTAAAGACGTAATTGGTTTGTTAGCATTTGACCCATTCTTATTGCTCCAAAGCTATTAAACTGAGTACAAATAATTCCCACTGGCAGGTGCAGTTTGTATTGTACACTTATTGGAGAGGATGTTTATTGCAAAAACATCAGCAAATCTCAGCAAGTGAACTCATGCTTTCATCTAGGCCACTTCCAAAGCAGTGTATTGGCATCTTGAACTGTGTGGTTGGTTTTAGTCTTGGACTTCAGTAACAAATTAAGATCCTCTAGAATGCAAAAAGGTTCAATTGAATCATTCTGGTTCATTTGATTATATATTAAATGGCTCAGTTCAGCTAGTTTTGCTACATCTCTTGAGGTTCATTTAGTCTGTTCTAAAAATCAGACTTTGGCTAAATCTTCTTACAAGGAGGCACCAACAAATCAGTGTGTAAGAAACTTAAGGCAGGCCTGTTACTCCATTATCCAGGAATAACAGAAACATATAGCCCAAAAATACAACATTAAACCACAATAATGTAGACTAAAAAAGAGCTTACAAAGCAACTTGTTAAAGACATAAGACCAGCATAATTTCAAATGCATTAGAACAGGAAAATTAATACAGGAATATCTGCAGCTGACAGTAAATTAGTTAGAGGAGAAATGGAACCCAACTGCAAAGATGTACCTCAGTGATACTGAGTGATAAAGTGACAAGTGAAATTCACTGTAAA
>QWTY01009844.1:404-15039 GCA_008033365.1 Pseudorectes ferrugineus
CAGTCCCCAAACAGATGTGTGTTCGTGGCATTGTGCAGGTGGTTATAGCTCCTAAACTAACTAAAGTTGTACCTATTCCAATCACATTTCTCTATGGACAAACACAACAAAAGGCTCCCTGGTTTAGATTTCTTAATACTAACAATTATATGAAGCACAGGGAATTACAAGAGAATTATGAAGTTCATTTTATTTGGAAAAGACATGGATTCAATGAGAACTACTGTTTTGCAGCATAAAAGCACACCATGAAATTTAATTGCAATGCACAACATTACAAGACCTACAAGCAAGTTTTCATTGCCTCAGCTGCACGTCAGAAGGAAAAGGAACAAAAATAGACTAAATTTCCAGTTTGAAAATAAAATAAATTTGTAATTAATTATTTTAATTCTATTCTAGTGAAAAGGCAGAACTCTGCAATTTAAATCATTTGCAGATTTGTGGTCTCCAGCCATGAGAGGACAACACACTACCATTGACCCTAGCCACAAGGACTGCTGCACAAGGCCAAGAGTGATCTATGAGCTTCATTAAGAGATTTAAATAGAGTTCATATAGATATCTATATGCACACACAATGTGAAATTAAAGCAGGCATCTGTTTACACCAGACTTCCCAGAGAGTACCCTCTGTTGAAAAATTATCACTTACTTTGAGCTCATTTGCCCAGAAATATGTAACCATGGAAATTAATTCTTGCTGCTAAGAGCTGGAATAGGAGTTAGACGGGGCTGTGCAGAGATGCTTGGAGGGCCACCTCCACATCCACCCCTCTTGGTGGGTGCTTGCTGCAGCCAACTGACAGCATGCAAACAACGAGTTACGACACCTTGTCCCCTGTTTATCTGTGCTTCCGTTCCACCTCAAAAGCTAACAGGCAATAGGATCTGACTCTTCTCCTCAAAGCATTCTGAGCGAGGGCTAAGCCACAGTACAGTGCTAAGGATGCTGCCACACAGGCATCTGCCAGCTTCTGAACATAGCGCCCAGAGCACCAACCCATCAGCAAGAAAATACTGTATTAAGTAAACCAATCCAATTTCTCTTTCTGCTGTGGTCTTTTAAACTAAGTTTTAATGCACTCAGAGACAAAAATTTACTAACTAGTCTATGCACAGGCAAAGCTAAATTGTTCATTTTAAATGGGAAACTATAATTTTCTCTGCACCATTATAGATATAAGTTACACAGATGCAACATATGAAAGGTATGTTGCACATGGGTCATCTTTTCTGATGTGAGGTTTGCATAACAAAGAAAGAAAGTTCTCTTGTCCAAATTCTTCATGTTAATCATGTCTCTATGTGACTAACAATGGATTTAGTGGACACTCAAAATGGTTTATTGTGTGAGAAAGTTGCTTCTAATCCTGGCAGATATATAATCTCCCTCCTCCCCAGTTCCGCCAGTGGAAGGGTATGGTACTTTACTGGTAATATTCCAAAATATGCAGGTCACCATGAACATGGCTGCTGTGGGCAAAGCCTTCAGTATGAGAACTGAAAGATTGCATTTAATTCAGAGGAATTTTGACAAAAAAGGTGAGCATCTTTTCTCTTTCCACATGGAAATTGTTCTTGGTATTTTCATAGCACAGGAAAGCAGTGAAACTTTTTCACTTCATGTATCTAAAGCTCCTTCCTCAGGCAGTTTCATCTTTGTCCAGCACTCAGGTGGTATTCTTTGTCCACTAAGCTCATGGAATTTGACACATTTCTATTTGGTTTCTGAAAGCAATTGTGTGTACACACCACCTGCACTGACTTAGGACCATGGGTTCTCTCCCCACTCTGCTTAAGCAGCCACTACTTGAAACGTTGAATTCAGAACAAACTTTATGGTCAACAGAGAGGAAAAAAGCTCCCACTCAAGGGATTTAAAGCAATGAGTGTAACAATCATGGCAAAAGCAGTGACAATGTGACAGTTTGAAAGCCTTCAAGACCAGCTCTCAAAATTACAAACATTGGGAATACAGGTTTTACCCTACATTGAACACCATAAAGATTAAAAATTCTACCAGTTCACATTTAAGGATCCCCAAGTAACCTTGACTTTGCCCTGATCACGATGGGAACAACTGGAAATTTTGAGACAAGTTTTCATTCTTCAGAGAGAGCTGGAGAGAGGAACTGAGGAACTGTCCTGTGGTTTTGGCTATGGATTGATTATAAAGCTGCCACCTGGAAATTCCACTACTGGAGTTCTTACGCTAAAACATGTTTCAGAAGGGATCTGACTCAGAAAGGGCAAGTCCAGCAGCATGGCTTTCCCCAGCACACTCTGAGATAGGGAAACAAGATGCAGATGTGGACACCAACTGCCCTGAACTCATTTCTCAGGATCCATAGCCATGATCTTCACAATCTGAATTGTTCATACAACAAACAATACATTCTGGGGCACATCATGACAGGGGGTGAAGTAAAATATGACTGCTCCAGACAGTGCTTGAAAATCTCAGAAGAAAATGAGTAAAATATTTCTGTGATGACTTCAGAATCATGGGAAATAAGCACAATGAAGCAATGGCTTTCATGTGCTATAAAAGTATGATTAAAATGTCCTTAGGCACATAACTCAAGAGTCAGCACAGACCAATATGATGTAGACAACTGAGATAAGGAGCTCGTGAACTGTGGTTTACTGATAGGACACACAAGATTAATGCAAGCAGCAGTAGAGAAGGAAAACAATAAAACCATAGATGATGGGAAATAATCCTTACACTAAGCCACTCTGCATGCTTTTGGGGAATGAACTGACAGCTGAGTGTGCGATAACATTCATGTGATCTACCATCCTCTTACCTTTCATGAGTTAACAGCAACTTACTGGGGTGTGTGGCAGGAACATATAAAGACAGCTCTGTTGAAGCAAACACCAGTTTGCACTTCATTTTAACTGTACAGCAAGCCTTAATTTAGGTGCTTCAAAAGCAGATTGACCAAGAAATCACTCTGAAGTAAGCAAGGAGAGATACTCAAAATATGTAATACTACCGCAGAGACAGATTAGGCATCCTGGGGACAGCTAGAACATGCAGCTCTTCTTTGGATGAAGGCAACATTCAGGACAACAACTAAGACAATGTCTTATCCAAAGACCAGAAATATATTAATAGAGATATACTGCATCCAGCTCTGGGATCCTCAGCACACGAAAGACATGAACCTGTAGAAACAGGTCCAGAAGAGGTCACAAAGATGATAAGAGGGCTGGAGCACTTCTCCTAAGAAAACAGACAGAGTTGGGGCTGTACAGCCTGCAAAAGAGAAGGCTCTGGTGAGACAGGGGGAGTTGATTTAGGTTAGATATAAGGATAAAATTCTTTTATAATGAGTGAGGTGGAACACTGGCACAGGTTTCCCAAAGAGATGGTGGATGTCCCATACCTGGAAACATTCAAGGTCAGATTGCATGGGGCTCAAAGGATTCTGATCGAGTTAAGATGTCTCTGCTCATTGCAGGGGGTATGACTAGATGGCCTTTAAGGTCCCTTCCAGCCCAAACCATTCTATGATTCCATGAACCTAGACTGGTTGGCAACACATTTTTGTCGACTCGCAGCTGGATAATGGCAGTTCATCTACTGACCATGAAGCCTTCAGGCCCTGCCCAGCCCCAACTTGTGCAGCCCATCATCTCAGCCACACAAACCCCTGCAAGCACCTAAGCCACCACACTCCCCCCCCAAACTAAGAGCCCCATGGTGTCCCACCTTGCAGTCCAGGTGCAAGATACTTGACTAATAACAACTAAATTGTTAGGCTAATACCCTGTTTTGATATTGAATGCAGATTCACGTGGGACACGCTGGAAAAGCTGCTGCTAAGCTGGGCAGACCCTGGAGTTTTGGATGTGGAAGATGACTCCCACAGGCCTGCAAGCTGCCTGCTGTGCTGGAACTCAGCTGGCGACAAACACCAGTGAACCAGCTGCCTGTGGAAATCCTGTTACAGCGACAGCTCCCCACTGGTGCATCTGTGCCTGTGCCAACACCCGCTCTTTATTCAATTCCCTCCGTTAGTTATTTTTGGCTGCTGACCAAATCTCCACATGCTGTAGCCTACAGCCGGGAATCTGCGAGGGTGGCCAGGGAACAGCACGGAGGCTGCTGACACAGCCACACCACTGCCAGTCCAAGAGCAGGGAAACCAGCACTGCCCTGAGATGGGCTGGCTCCTCATCGCTGCAGGAGGGCTCTGCAGCCACCCCAGCCTGTGAGAACGACCTGCCCTGTCCCCCAAGGGACATACGTGACATCCGTAGGTGCCGTGTGGTTTGCGGGCTGTGGCTGCAGGCAGGCACGGAAATGGGCTCGGTTTTCAGCTCGTGCAGCTGCACGTGCGGGTGAGCATCCTCCAGCTTAGGGGAGCCACCAGCACAAACCAGCCCTCAAGTTTGTAAAGCACGTTGATGGGTTTGCTTTAGCACCACAAACTGAACGCTACTGCAAATGACTCCCATAAAATGAGATACATTGCTGTAATAAAGGAAACAATATTTACCAAGATACTTAGAACTCTTATTTTCAATATATATCTTCAAAGCAATTAACTAATATTAGAGCATTCATTTTCCTCAGGCCTCCATGACTCCAGTGGGTATGGTTAGACCTCTCAGTTTACACAATTAAGGTGTACTACTTCAAATCTGCTGCCTTGAATAGGAGCAGAGGTATCAGTACCTGCAACAAAACCAGAGCTCAGAAGTCTTAATCCACAAGCCCAACCCTGCCTGGCCTCCAAAAACACCAATGCACACTCCTGTTTATCCCTCTGCAAAACTAGTGATGCCACAGAAGCTTGTTTCAGTGACATTTAGAAAGCACCTTGAGAAGCACCATGCCACATAGGCAGCTCCCTCAGTAGGTTTTATCAACAAACCAACTCTCAAAAGAAACTCTGAAAATGGAAAATGGGAGCATCACGGTGGCTCTTTTAAACATGGGCAGATGACTTGGCCTCGGTAGCAGAAGGGCACACGCGCTGCTCCTCGGGGGCATATCAAAGGTGACTTGGCTATCCAGAGGTGAAAATGAAGTGCTCTTAAAAGAAAATGCTCCCCTCACCCAGCACTGTGACTTTAATAAATCCACACGTCTAATATTTCAATTCTTAAAACTGTGCCTTGTAAAAAAAAATAAAAAGCAATTCAAAAGAAAAATGCAAGGACGAAAGCACACTTTACATTCATTAAAGAGCTCACCAAACTGTACAGCCTACCCGGGAGAGTCAAAGGAAAGGGGGAAAAACCCCAAAACCAAAGTACAGACATTTCAAATCATACAGAGCAAATATTCAAGGGCAGTGAAATGTTATGAAGTAGCTTAGTAGAACTGTTTAACAGTCTCAAAGATACTTTAAAACATTTCATTACTGGGAAAACCAAATGTCAAAAAGCCCCAAAATTGGCCTAAAAAGAAATCATTTTTTATGAGTAAAACTGGAGTTCTTTCATTTGCTGCTTTATTTCCACAGCTTTCAGCGCACACTCTGCTCTAGTCATGTTGTCAAACTTATCTCTTCAAACAAGAAAAACAGAAATTACATTCTCCTGCATGTCAGAGCAAAAGTTCTCAAGAAAACCCAGAGATCCGAGAGCTGGAGCTTTAAGAAAACCATCAAACAGGCAGAGAACTTTACTGACCACATCAGACATGGTTTTTAACTGGATCCTCACTGGTACCTCAGCCATTCAGTCTGAGATTTTTAGTAGCACCTTTCATAGATTTACAGGCAATAAATCTATCAAAGCGTTCTGCTTTTCTTTCATCTTTTTTGGGGGTGGGGGAGGGGAAGATAAAGAAGAATGCCAAAGAAAAGCTTGTGTTGTCTGCTAGGAAAAGAGAACACAGTGAAAATAATTCATCGCTACAGAAAGGAATCTGTACTGACAGTTTATAAAAATAAAAATGGAGTAATACACATATAACTCATGCAAAAGTCCCAAAACAAGAGATCATTTTTCGCAAGTTATTTCATGACCTTACCATTATTTCTTCAATCACTCCAACACTTTGAGCTTTAGCGGTATGAAAACAGAAGAGACCCCTGCAGGTTTGGGGACAGAGGCAGAAGCTGTGGGCCAAGTGCTGGAGCAGGGTCCCACCACCTCTCACTGCTGGAGCTGCCTGGTGGGACTGGACAGCCCAAGTGCTTTGCAGAACCCCCACCTACGTCATGCTCTGAATGCAAACATGCCACAAAGGACTTAACAGAAATTAATAATTGTGTAAAACATGGTGATTTTAAATCTAATACAATTTGAAAATTTTGGCTTGGATATCACAGCATTTCCTTGCTTTCAGCTCTTGCTAAAAATGTAAATACATCACCCTCTTGTTCTCAAAAGAAGTTTAATAAAAACACCAAGAGACAGTGATAAATGACTTTAACACGACCATGGATTCAGCCGAATATTCTAAACCAGATGAAGCCCGCAGGAAGCAGCTTTCAGACAAGGCAAAACAAATACTGATTTTATCGTCGGCACAATAAAGATTAGAGATGGTGGGACGTTTTTGTTTGTCAACTCACCTGCTTTTTGGCTTTTTTAAATCCTACCATAAAAATAATGTACCACTTCAAGTTCTCCATCACTACAGTGAAAAATGAGGAGTAACACCAACAGAGTCACTGAGATGACCACTGAGCAAAATACTTGGGAATATCTGGTCCCCTCTTTCTTTTTTGGGTATAACTAGATCTCATCAGCAGCTTGCTAATCCCTCACTTCCAAAATCCCAACGGGAAGAAGCGGATGCCAAGGGAGCCATCCAGAAGGTGTGCAGCCCGTCCAAACAAGAGGCAGAACACACTTATCTCTGCAAAGCCTTTGTTTAACCACCTCAGCTGAAAACACATGCGAAAGACAAGTATTTACAAGTAATTTAACCTAAAATTCATCTGGGGTTTGTTAGTCTTTGCTGGAAACAACATTTGGCAGCCATACACAGCCTCAGTGATGGGTACTCACAAAAGGCTGGCAAGATTTAATGCAGTTTGCTGGTAATTTTTTCAGAAATGCTTTTCTCTGTCATTTTATGTAAACTTTGCATAAAGTTCCATTAACTTTTACTTAGAGAACTCAAAGAACTCATTTTAACAAAAAGCATGAAAGAAAAACACCCATGAAAATCTGAAAGAGGAAGGGAGTGAACAATTTGACCTGAAAGCTCATGTGTTGACCAGATTTGCACTGTAAGGCTAATCACTGAGGAAAGCACTGAATGGCAAAATTCACTCATCATAAACTTCAGAGATTGCAAGAAAGCACTTGACAGACTCCATCACTATTCACTCTGGAACATCTTGAAGTGTTAGGCTCGCCAACAAAAATAATTACATCATCAAGCCTTTATACCAAGCTGCAGCTTGAAAACTTGGAGATTTAAGTACAGGGTTCAACACAAAGGCTGGTGTCAGATCAGCAAGAAATCACTCACTTCTATAGTTGGGCACTGCAGTTAACTGTATTAGGAAAACAAACATAAATGTAACAATATAAGGTTTAACAATAGTCCTCTTAAAAATCTGGCCATTGCTGCTGTCCCCAAGTCCTCCAAGTGTACCCTACCCAACACACAAGACTGATAAAGGCCAACAGCTGGGTCCAGCACTGGGGGATGGTGAAGCGAGCAGGCTGCTGCAGAAGGAAATGTGTAATTAGAACACAATTTCCACCTTAGAAGTGATCCAGTTTATGCAGTAATTGTGTGTGATTCACAGTCAACTGGGATAATTTCACCAACTGAAAAGAGGGTATTTCTGCCTAGCATCTTAAATAGGATTCACTAATTAAAAAAAATTATCTACGCCTCAAACTCTTGAAGACTACAAGTCTTCAACTCAAAATGTTATTCCCGCCTTGATAAACAGACAAGAAAGCTGTAAATCCGTGAATGGTACAGACAGACCAATGCTGTTAGAAGCAAATGTATCAGAAAAACCTGGGTATAGCATAAAATGAATTGATAAAGAGATACAAGGATTTACTGCAAAGGCTGTCTCTTATCTGTAGGGTTACCCAGAAAAGAGGGTGGAAACATTTGGCAAGTGCAGTGAGGATTAAGCAGAAGGAGGCAGAAGGAACCTGGAAAAAGTGGAAATTACACTGGAAGTTCTGCAAGCACAGGTGGCTTTTTGATGTAGTTCCTCCTAATCTTCAGCTACACAAGCAGATAAAAAGCTGCATCATTAGATCCTGTCCACAGCAATACAGAAATACCAAAAAGCTGCACTTTTTGCTCGTGTAATGGAATCTACCCTTGGGGCTTTTTGCTGGTCAGGCTTTGCCAGCTGACAGCCACACCAGCAGGACTTGGCAACACCAGCACAGCTCCAGCCTGCCCTACTCCCGTCCCCAGCAACCATGGGTGGCCACTGCGCCGTCACACATGTGAAAATACAACCCTTGGAAACAATACTCATTAAAAACTGCCCACAATCAAGTACCTGGGGGAATGGCAATAAATCTGTCCCCCCAAGTAACTGATCTTCACTCAAAGAAAAAGGTTTTATAGAGCTGCAGAAGAGATAAGGCACTTACCAACTAGAAATGAGATGTGATGTGAAGGGATTCCTTCTTTTCTGTACTTACAATTTTTATGTTTCTATAAATACTTTACACACACATACTATCTGACTTTATTGTGAGGTTGTAAAATATAAAGGCTTATTTTAAAAAAAGAGTGATTTTTGAAAGCAACGTACATCCCCCCAAATGGCAAAAGCAGCCTATACCTTATAATATACTGCACCTACTAACAATCCACTAGTGTTTAAGTGACCAGTGTGAGCATGACCTGGACTAAAATTAAACTTCACAGCCCAGTATTACACGGCTGACAAAAACTGCACATGTTTTAAGATATGCACTAAATACAAACCAAAGAATCCTAAAAACTTGGAAAAAGCCACACACGTGCAGGAAAATGATTGTACTCATCAATATATAGGTAACAAAATAAAGAAACAAACCAATACTTCTCGGTTGATAACTCACAAAAGTTACAGCAAATTCCACACACTGCTCAATCAGAAAACATAACTTCTAGGAACAGCTTAGGTACTGTATGCCCAAACCACACTACAGGAAAAGTTAAGTCACAAAGTCACGTATTTCAGAATTAGGAATTGCCAGATTAAATTTACTGCTGCAATCATCATTGTGTTCTCTTGTGCATGCATACTGCCACACATGGTTTTATTCCATTGCCAGGTTTTGGTTTTGTTGTTTTTGGGGCTTTTCCACAAAACTGAGAGAGACCTGCAAAAACTACTGTAAAGTTGGAAGAAAAGCAGAAATAACAGGAGATTACAGTGATTAGTCCCTCATTCTAGAGAAAAACAATAACAAAGGAAGAAAAAGTAACCAAAACACCCGCTGTGTTTCTTTGTCCTCCTGTCACTGAGATAGATGGCTTCACATCGATGTGTTTGCCGTGTACACTTAGCCACCTTTTCTCTGGCTGAACAGCTACAGAGTGGCACCTTCTCCTGGGACAAAAAATAAAAAACCATAACAGATTTTCCATCTGTAACAAGTAATATTCCAGGCAAACTGGAAACATAGGACAAATCTGCTTTTGTGAAATACTGTTTTGCAATGCCAGAGTTTTTGTTCACCTTATTTTATTTCCTGTTCGACTGTAGGGCAGTCAAACACACAGTAAAACCCAAAAAAGGAAGCATCTGAAACTACATCTCACACTTTATTTGCTCAGCTTTAAAACGATATCCCCTCATTAGAGAACCATCTCATTAAACAGCCCATCTGGGTCATTGTGCAGGTTCTCTGCTCTAACAGGCAGCACAAAACCCCGGAGAATTCAGGGACCACTGATGTCCAAGAGCTTTCTCTTTGCTGCACTGAGCAAAGATTTGTCTGCCGTCTCTAAGGACCCTGACGCCAAGAGGTTGGGAGCCTTCAGTTTGTTCTCTCCATCATTAAATCGCCAAGGGGAAGCGCTGTCTTTCACTATCACCATCAGCAGCACTTCCTGGTGACTATGAATTCAGTTCCTTGAATCATCTCTCACAGCTCTACTGCTAAAACCCTCTGAAGGAGCTTGCTGACTCCTTCTAATCCCATGTTAAAATATTTGTATTAGTAAGTTATTTAAGAGGACCTTCACATAGCACAGAGAGCATGTGTTTCAAGGGTGAGGTTCATCAAGAGAACAGGATGATGAGCATTACAGCAGTGTAGCAGTCATTTTTTTAACACCTGAAGAACAACTGTGGGTCCATACATCCCAAATCTCATGTTTATTTGAGGTCAGAAGTAAGGGTGACTGAATCTAGACTGGTATTTGTGTCCTCAATGGCAATTCTTCAGTCATTTAATTTTAGGTCAGATCCTCTCTGACCTTCCCACATGATCACTCACACGAACTTCACCCTGCTAAAACAACTGCTGAATAAATTGAGAAAATCTGAGAAGGTGCAAGACAAGAAAACAAAATGTCCTAATGGCATTTCTCTCCCTGAACGCCACTAACACAGAAAACAGGACCCCACTTGTAGTTCCAAAGGCAACAGACACTGAAGTGCCCTTCTGATCACCTTCCACATATTTCCATGTGTAGTTCTAAGCTCAGGAACTCTCAGCTAATACTGACCCCAGACCAAGTGAACATTTAAGGCTTCATAACCTTCAGAAGGTAAATGCTTCCAGACCACAAGGAGGTTTCAAGACTGCTTACACCACCATAGACCTTTATGGATGTATTTAGAGCATGCACGTACTAAACAAACAGCCCCAAATGTCAGAAAAACTGTCGATGTAAGTCCTGAAATAAAGAGGAGATCCTGGAGTTCACTGTTTCCGAGTGAAACAGCAGCTGGATGCTGCCACAATGCTGGTACACGTGCTTCAGGACATCAAAAAAGCCAAATCTGACACCAACAGCTTTGAAAGTAGGAACAAAACAACACCTTGCTTAAGTAGACAAGGAAGCACAATTTAAAAACTCCAGCTTCAGATTCAAAGCATCTTAATAAAGCAGCACACACACACGTAAAAGCAAAATGTTTTAAACCTTAGAAAGCACCCCTTTGAAAACTCTTTGTTTTCTAGAACATGTACTTTGACCCTCATGTCTTATGCCACCTTACTTTGTTTTGCTGATTTCTATTTCATTCAGAGAGAACAAAAGGAACATGAGTGGCTCGGACTTGGAGAGAACTACTCACATCAATGGTCTTTTTGCACCTCAGCAGTGTGCAAGAGCGAATATCCCAGATGTTCTCCATCCCTCCCTCCCTCCGAGACCATGTCCTGTCCTGGCTCCAGCTGTGTCCTCAATAACCCAACCAGCATTTCTCCATCTGCTCATGGTGGCTCCTGGATGGGGACGGAGATAGAGTCTCCCATCCGTGCAAACAACCAGGCTCTGGAACCATCACGGGCTGGAGAGCGGACAGGCCAGCCGGACCATCAACAGCTCTGCAGGGGGCTGGCATTTTTGGGAAGGTGCTGTGAAAATACCAGGGCAGCTAGCACAGGGAAAGGACTTCTGCCCATGGCTTGACCCTCTTAGCAGGTAGCCACCATGTCGGCTGTGATCACCTGCATTCATGGGTCCAAGGTCATTTTCTCCTGATCGGACCTGGCACAACCCCAGGGGAACAGCTGGCCCATGGCACCTGTGCTTCATGAGCTATCCAGAAGTGCAAAATGTTGCAAGTCAGGCCAAATCCTCCAAGCTGAGCGGTGTTTTTCTCAGCCCACAGAATACTGAGGAGGCCGTTCATTAGCTGCAGCCTTCACCCATTAGCTTTGTAATCTGCAAAGGCAAAATACTGCTGAGCACTCACATTAGCAGGAAGTCTTAATGAGAGTAAACGCTGCGAGCATGCCTCAAGAAAACCAATTTCCTAGCTTAACTTGGACAAGGTGAACCTGACAAGAAGATACTGCAGTTATACTTAGTCTGTCGTACACACAAGCTTAGGCAGGTGGAGGCTGCTGGCTTCAAACTTGGGGCTGCTACTTTTACAAGGAGTCTGCTCCAGTAGACCTCACTCGTTTTCCAGCAGATTAGGTTTATTCATCCCTCAAAAGGAAGTCAGGGAAAGGCAAGATACACTACAAAGCACAATCCCACACCTGACACACTCCTAGAGTAGGTATGCAACAGGGGCATCTTCCTAGTACACATCTTACAGAAATGGGCTTTTCCTAACACTTAGATAATTTCAATCAACTAGAGAACGATTTTACATTTCAACCTCTCTTTTTTCCTCTTGTACACCCAAACCAAATTAATTAATCTGACAACAGACATAATTTGCCTTTATGTCTGCACTTCAGTCTTCTACTGGCACAGGTATTTCAGTTGGAGGTAACACAAAGTTTAAGGATTGGTAATTTTAGCAGAAAAATGCAGCTGATGCAAGACTAAGCAAGAGTGGTGCAGGCTTTTGAGGAATATGGTCCTGAATTCCTAAACACTACCTGTCACACATATTTCCATCATCCTTTGTTTCTTCTTCATGTACAGAAAAGTAACTTGCATTATCAGGAAACCTGTTTTCCATGCAAACACAAGGCAGATTCACTCATTTACCGAAGAATGGCTTTCAGAGTATTCTGACTATCAAGAGACATGGACTCTATTCTCAACTTGAATAAACCCTAAACTTCCAAAATTAACCTCAGGAGGAGCAGAGAGCCTTCCAGCCTGAAAACACATGCATATGTATATCTTTGCTTAATTGAACTGTTATTCCTACATATAGATGTTTGCAGAGCTGGGGCCTCTACCTCTTTGTATTCAAGCTGCTTGACAAGTAAAATGCAAATGAGGTAATGTGCTGCAAATGCAAATCGTGTATTGTTGATAAAAAGTTACCATTCAGCACCAGGATATAAAGAGAAAATACTGAGGCCTATACTGAAAGAAAGGAGTTAGAAAATTAGAGAATTTTTTGATCTTTGACATTTTCTATTTATTTCAGCCTATTAAACATTTTTCTCTTTATTATCCCTCAAAATGGAGCACCTTGCTTTGTTTGCCAACTTTAGACTGCAGACAGATGCTGAGGCACTATCCTGCATATCAAGATGTGCTTTTCTCTACATTATATTAAAAAATTCCCACAGAAGGCACCGAAATGGGGCGATGGCAAAGAGGTGAGAGAGGCAGGAGAGACTGCTGTGCTCAAAAGCTCTGTTGTGTTCGGCCACATATTTTTCTCATTTGTTTAGTCTGAAATTCCTCCTTCAGCGACTCTGGATTTGTTACTTTTTCAGAAGGCATCAGGAACATCTGGATTCCATATGGCTCACACCTACTCTTTGCCAAATGAAGCTATATTCTGTTTTCTAAACCCTTTATTTCTCCCAGCATTGCCACCAACGGGGTTTTAAATATCTCCTCAATGGACTACAATGTAACCTCAGAATCGTAACCTCAGAATCACTCAGCTTGTCGGCACAAATTCCACAGTACTGCATTAACTGTGTCTGGGTTTGCCAGCATGTTTTGCCTTGTCTTCTTCACTTTTTTCAAGATATGATAATACAAAGGAACACATACTGAGAAGGCAGTTCACCAGTTATGCCACCTGCACTCGAAAAAACCACCCCACCAAGATAAAGGAGAGAGACAGCTCATCCTGATGGCCCTTGCAGAAAAAATTGCACTTCTAGATAGAGCCTAATTTTTTCTTTGGTCTTTTGTCTTCCAGCTCTTCATGGAGCTACCTTGAGTCTTCTTTCAAGAGGTTAATGATCTTTTTAAACTCAAACACTGGGGAGCATGGCATAACCTTGAAAAAGTGTTTCCATCTCCCTTGGCTAAAAAAACCCCAAGAAAAACAGCTCTTTTTTGCCCCCTCCCTGCTAGACATTTCTGCATCGCAGCACCTTCCACAGGCCTCTCTCAATATCCAGTGCTGCTGGAACTGCAGCTACTGCAGTTGGGGCTGAACTAAGGTTTCTGCCAGTCAAACCCACTGATCCAGAGGTTTGTACCACCTTGAACCTTGACACAGGGTTGTGTTGCTGTTCCTTGCTCTCCAGGAGGGTTGCAGAGACACAGAAACACAGGAACACAGAAACACTCGGCTGATTATTTGGATACTGTTCCAAATCCAAATAGGATTTGAAATATTGTCTCCATTCTAGAATAATTGGATATCCGTATCTTTTTCCTGCTGTACACCAAGTTGATTCAGAGGTGTTAATCTCAGCAAAAATAATTGGCAATCTGTATTTTTTCCTGCTGTCCACAGGTTTGATTCAGAGGTGTTAATCTCAGCAAGGAATCCACTCAGGCTCTTTATACTGAAGGAAATACCAAGCCCTGGATCCCAACAACTACTACAATGCATCTGTCAGTATTAGAGATGTCATGCTTTTCCCTGAGCTATTACATTTTGCTTTGTCATTAACAAATGTCACCTCAGTATTCAGGCACTAGCCTGAAATGGGAAAGACTGGGGTCCACTTCTACCAACTCCTCAAAGGGTCTGGGACAAAGCAGCTGTGAGAATGTCCAACCTCCAATCTTCTCCCACCCCACATCTGCCCACAAGATACTGGGCTTGCAAGGAAAGGAGACAGTCTTTCTGAATGCAAGAAATGTGCCTACCATAAGGCAACCAGCAGCAGCAGAACC
>QWTY01009844.1:15193-29444 GCA_008033365.1 Pseudorectes ferrugineus
CATCCCCGAATGTGTTCAAGGCCAAGTTGGATGGGGCTCTGAGCAACCTGGTCTAGTGGCAGGTGTCCCTGCCCATGGCAGGGGTGCTAGAACTAGATGATCTTTAAGGTCCTTCCAACTCAAACCATTCCATGATTCCTCAGTTACGGGTCAAAACCCCAGCTGTTTAACCCAGCATCCAAAATATGTATGGTTCAATAAAACCCACCTGCGCTTCGGGTGTGAATTTGCTAAGGCAAATGTTAATCCTCACAAACATCTCTCTGTCACTAAAGACATATTTAAATTCTGCAGTAATCTTGGCATGAATTTACTGATGTACAGAAGATTGCACCTTCCTTTTCTTCCAGGCCAAGCACCCTCAGTGCTATTAACCTCCTTGGTGATTAAGATAACAGTGCTTCAAGAGGTGTTTGCAGACAAGGCTATGTATTTATAGCAGGTTGTCTACACAGAGGTGTAGCTGTTCCACTGCACGGCACAAGCACTCACATCTCCCCGGGCATTGCACAGCCCTTCACGTGGTCGTAGCAATGGCAGTTGCAGCCTTCACAATGTCACAGAGAGGTCACCCCGGAGGTGAACCAGGAGGGCAATGCATGCTGTCACTGTCACATCAACATTCCTGCATGTCACCAGAGCAAAAGCTGGGATGGTTTCAGCAGCTTTTTTCTTCCCAACTCTGTCACACACCAGATGAGGGATTCATGCTGCATGGCCAGGTGCACAGGCAAGTGGGGCTGTGCTCCCCCCTCCACTGCAGATGATTCCTCTTGCCCTGGTCCCATCCAATGAGCAGCCCAACGGGCTCCTGCATGGCTCCCCATAGCATTAAACTTCTACAGAATGGAGCCCTTGCTCCAAATGTCCACTGACCCTTTGTCATGTATACTGCTTGCCAGATGCTGCACAAGAAACTGCTTCACCTCCGCTGCCTTCAGCACCCACAATCTCCTCACCTCTACTCCTGGGGTTCAGACCCAGTAGGTGCTGAGTAATCAGGCTGTCATCCAGGGAGACCCTTAAGGTGCCTCCTTGAACCCCCGCTGCTGTTGGCACCTTGTGAGTTTGAAGTCTTTGCCAGGTCAATGCTGCAGCTCTGACACCCCGCGCACCTCTTTACGACCAGCCACGCACACACAGGTGACGTGCACTTCTCTCTCACTCACAGGCACGCACTCATCCCCATCCCTCCAAAGCACAGAGCAAAACACAGAGCTGTCTGTACACAAACATCCCCGAGAGGAGGAACCACATGTGGCAGATGCTACTGCATTGCTTAATGCATCATTTAAAGCCTTTTGGGGACTGTACGGCCGTGATGAGTAATTTGGCCAGAATATTGTCCAGAGACCATACTGTGTGGATTAGGGCACTCTGAAGGTCACTAGCTGGGTTAAAAGCAAGAAAACTCTGCTAAAACCAGAGCTTACCATCAGCATTTTCATCAGCAATGAAAACAAGAGCAGAAACAGGCTCTGTAATGCAGAAACATTTCTTTCTTTCACTACTGAGCCTCCCTGTGCACAGCCTGTGTATAAAACATGCTGCAGATCTGTTGGAAAGCAGAGGCTGGCAGAACGCTGCCCGTGTGCATCCACACTCAACCCCAGCTTCAACTGCTCTGCCACTTGGGCTGGGTACAAATTCAAACCCAAGGAGATGAGCAATCACAAACCACATATCCACCACAAGCACCTTTCCCTGCCCCAGAGCAATGCAAATGCCACATCTGTAAATGAGATGAGACAATCTTAACTTGTCTTTATCAAAAGGAGTCTCAGGTCAACAGGGATTGCGACTGCTCAAGTGCCACCTCGATTTACACAGCTGTAAACTCTGGCCACTTATGAACCCAGGCAGAAAGGCAAGTTCATGAATTATGAACAAATACAGTGTGCCAAAACACATCAATCATCATCAGTCATGGACAAGCAAAGCGTAATGTTGACATTTGCACAAAACTTATACAAACAATCAATCGGATTCCATGGCTGTCTGCAAAAGGAGATGTCCGGTTTATGTTACTCAACACAAGACTTTTCACTGAATGAGAAATGCTGAAAGACTTTAATATAAAACTGATGGAGAGTCAGTGCTCTAGTCAAAAGTCAGATAAATGGTTTCTGACCACTAGAGAAAATAGACTGATTTACCAGCTAATTCTTTTCTTCAACGCCTGCACTCTCCTCCCAAGGAAGAGCAAAAAAAAAGCTGTAAACACAAATGTAGGTAACAAATGTTTTAAATGGATACAACAAGGCTGTACAAATTACACCAGAAGTAGCCAGAAGTTGCAAGCTAGCATACCTAAAAGTAGCAGGACTAACAATATTTTATGAGCTTAATGAGTTTTGATGAAAAACTTGCTTATTGGCATGTCTTCTTTCAATTACTATTGTCAGCTACTTGGCACTATTTAGCCTCATTTTAGGACTACTGAGGGTTGCATTAAGACAGCTTGCAAAATGATCTAGCCTCATGTGTTTTGTGCTACAAACTGCAGAGCTTCCAGCACTCTCTCAGGCAGGAACAAGCATTTCCTGAAAGTGCGTTTTGGGCAGAGTACACTGAAAGAAGAGGAAACTTCTGTGGTTTTCTTTCTCAACTGACACACAAAAAGGACTTCCTTGTGTTTGAGATGAAAAGGGTTCACTACTTTGCAGATAGCCAAGCAGCCTTTGCTGTAAACGCAAGGTGAATGTGGCTCTTGTTCTAGAGGCTGTACTGTTACCCATAGCAGTTTTTCTTGAAGGCTTTTTAAAAGAAGCTGCCATTTATTCGCTGGAGCAGCTTTGTGAGGCACCTTAGATCTGTCACCACAGCACGGGCCAATGCAAAAGCAAACGCAAAGCAGTTCTGCAAGCAACCACCTTGGCGAGGTGCATGGTTCCCACCACCCAGCAGAGCATCCCCAAACCACCCCGACCCTCAGCAGGGTCCTCTGCTGCTGTCAGAGCCACCCAACTGCATGGATGTAAAGCTGTGTGAGCACAGATGAGATAAGAGAGCATCTGCAATATCTGCTCTTCAGCCAGCAGTCCTCTTCCCTTCCACTACATACATATAAAATTGGGCACTGATTCAGCCAAGCACAGAAGTATGCGCTTACATTTCAGATAGTAAACACTGATTATAGTCACAACACAAGAATTGTTATTATTGTCAAGGGAAGGCACAGGATTAAATGCAAGTGCTTTATTGGATTGATGTTTTGATCTCTTTTTACTTGTATCTAATCCTATGTCTGAGCCAGACCATAAGCCCCTGCACACGGAGAAAAAAACACCCTTCTGTGACCTGAAGATAAACCACACACAAAAACAGGCATGTTGAGAGAAGGGTTAAATTTATGTAACATTGGATACAACTTCAGGTTTCACTTCACACTTGGGTGAGATTAAGAGCAACTCCAAAATAAATAAAACCTAAACTGTCAGATATTCTCCCTCTCTCTGGGAAAAACTAAAAAAAAAAACCAAAAAAAAAGGTGGTGTGGGGGGAAGGCAAGGGATATGCATGTGCTGGCCAGAGCTGAACAATAGGGTGGTGTTTCTGAGGTCGGGATGAGGCTTTGGGAGCCTCACAGTTTCCCGGTTCCACTTTGGGGCCAGTCAGGCCCCACTCACCAATCTCCTGCCCTGGCTCTAGGCTCTGCCAGGACTCTCATCTTGGGGGCTGCACAGCAAATGAAAGATGCCAACAGCATCTCCCAGACTGTTCTTTTCCCTGGGACGTGGGACCTGGCCATGCCAATGCCTGTGAAAACAGCAACTGCCCTTTGTCACAGTGCTGACTGCCAAAAGAAAAGCTTCGGGTCAGGATCTTTCATCTGAAGGGGCAGGAAGATTTTGGTTTAGCAGTTAAACCACATGTCCATGGCCCGGCAAGAAGGAGGGGTAAAGAAGCGAGTTCTGTGGGACAGAGAGAGCAGCTCTTCACTGCACCCAGCTCAAGACAGCAAGCAATAAGTACATTTCAAGGTCGATGCACTGCAATTGATTTTCCTCTCGCTTACCGAAGTAAACTGGGAATAATTCCATCACAGTTGATGTAAACATCAGCATAAAACTCGTTTAAGTCAGAAAAGCACTAGGTTGAATGTGTTACTATACTGAAAAGCTGATTTCAAAAGAACAGTCCTTATTTCCTTGTTACTAGGTCTACCATCAATAAAATTTCCATGATTATCTTTGTTCGTTCTAACTCAGATTCAGACTGTAACAGAAAGCACCTTCAGGTCAAAATTCAAAGGCCCATAAAAATCCACAAGCTTCCTTCTCATGTGCCATAAGTTGTACTTCTGCAGAACACCCAGGCTGAAGGCACATCCAGCACCCTGAGTGATCCTCAAGCATGAACACCATCGTCCTCTTCACCTTTGTGCTTCTCCCTCAACAGAAATGGAAGTGCTTCTCCTGTTTTCTCTAAGGATAGCCACAGAAATTCTTCTGTGCATGAAAGAGGATTTCTTCCCGATTAAGGCACAGCCTCACCAACACTGACATCCCATAAAGCAAGAGCGGATGTTCCCTACTAACTGCAAGGAAAGCAGAGGTCCTATGCCACACTCCAAAAAAATTGGTGGCTTAAATTTTATATATAAAAGGCAAGTCCCCAACTAGGACCCAATGCTTGCCTTTTGCTGTGTGCTCATGCAGGGTGATGCCCCACACCACATTCTGATAAGCTCAGAGCTACCCTGGGGTCCTGCAGCAAGGGACGTGGAGAGGGACTGCAACAGTGACTTGTCCTGCAGGGCTGACAAAGCCTGCGTTTAACAGCCAGTCCCCACCTCCAAAGCAGCAGAGGAATTTTCTAAACCACCCCAGAACAAAATGAGAAAAACTTCTTGATGTACTTTGAAAAGGAGATGGCAGATTTTCCTGACTGCTGCTGAGCGGAGCCGGGGCATCTCTGCTGTCTGATGCCCAAAGCAAGGGGCTGTCTGCTCTGTGCAAACAACATCCTGCCTCTCACAGCCCGGATTTATCCTGCTGGAAATTTACACAGAAATGCTGCTGTCAAAAGTTTAAGCCCACAGTTGCCACGAGAAAGAGATTTCTTCTCCAGAGGTTTCTAAAGCTAGCTGCTCTAGAAGCTTTCAGACAATAGATGATCATGATACTTCTTCTTGTCATGATCATCTTTATCATTATTGTTTAGGTAAACTTATCCAGTGAGTCCTGAAGAAGACAGAACACAAAGCTTGAGCTCTCTATTTGGGTCAAGTTTCTCTCAGTTTAAACTAAGTACGTAAAAGCATAACAATGCTATCAAACGTAGATCCAAAGCTTAGCAAAACATTTGATTCTCACACCAATTATTATCTCTCAGTAAGCCGACATCTGTGAGACCACTCCTGGGCCTTTTAATTTAGCATGTCTTCTAATTAAAGAAAGATTAACTGTACTTCCAATAATTGCTCCTCCTACCTCTGCCAGGCTCAAGCTTCTGTCTTCCTCCCAACCTCTGAGGGAGGGGAGCAACCTGAAAACACATCCACCACAGTCCCTCTGCCATCTGCAGGGCAGAGCCCCAAGGCACCTGCTCCACCATAGCCGTAGTTTCCCTGGAGAGCCCCTTCTTTGGAAGAAGAGACTCTCCCTGTGGCAGGACAAAGGCTGGATAAAGCCATCTCCAGATACAGGCTTGAACCCTGCTGCTTCTCAAAGAGCTGGTGATAGAAAATTCATTTCTTCCTTCCAAAGCTGTGATCAAGTGCCTGAACCTAAATGGGACAAATCTTGGTGTTCGTGTTGAAGATTGAACAGGCAGTCTCAGATCACTCCACAACCATCTACTCAAGCCCAACCCTACCCTTATCCAAAGGGATGTCCCATCCAACTCTGCTCACCACCCATGGTGCTTTCCTGTGACTCTCTGGAGGTTTCCCCAGCACTCCCTGACCCCGCAGCTCAGTTTCCACACAGATATTTCAGGCACCATCTTCCCATTAAAAATTCAGGTCACACCTGTGACCTGAATCGATCAGAAAAATCTACCTAAAACCCCTCCTTCGTGCCCCCAAACCCAGCCATGCTGGCAGATGGTCAGCAAACCACATGCACACAAACACAGACCCGCAGCTGCTCAAGGATAGTAATGAGGTCCCCATATGCAAAAAACAGAGCTACAAAAGATACATCTAGATCTCATTTATCTCAACGAGGGAAAGCACCTGGTGTTAAATGAGCTTCAGGAATGGTAAAGAAAACTCCAGCCATCCCTTGACCCTGGCACAAATCCCACCCCTGCTACCTTCTCACAGTAGTGCATTTTCTGTCACCTCCCCAGCACACCATCCCTTGAAGACTATGGTAAGGGGACAGCTGGAGCCAACAGAGACCAGCCATGAGAGGTGTCCGCTGAAATTTCCACTTGCAGAAACCTCCTATAAAAGAGCAATCCCTTTGATACACACCTTGGGACACACACACAAACTTTCCAGACCAGTCTCTCCCACAAAGTGCAAATATTCAAGATTTATCTGCCTGCCAGTGCGATCTCTCATAGGTGGCGTGCACAAAGAGAGAAGTGCTACACCTGAGAGACGAGGGATCACTGTCCACCTATCTGCCTGCAGCACAGAGATGACAGACAGACAGGCAGCACAGGCACCCCCCATACGCAACAGCCTCAGTGCCTGCAGAAGATACCCACCCTCCTGCTCCTGATGGATGATCAGGCTTTTCCCCACACTGCCAAAGGGCCAGGAGCACATCTGCTGGGCTCAGCCTGCACCCATGCAGCTTTCTGCAGCCCTCCGTCCCGCTCAGCTCCACTACAAGGTTCTTCCTCAGTTCTCTGGGAAAATTACTTCCTTGCCAAGAAGTGCATAGAGCTGGGAAGAATCCGGCAAGGGGATGTTGGGAAACCTTCTAATTACAAACAAGGAGCTGGAGCCCGCATGCTGGGAGCAGCTGTGTGCCCAGACAGGCCTTCACGCTGAGGTGGTGTGAGTGCAGCAGCTCCACAAGCTCACAGTGTGGGATTTTTAGGCTCGCTCCACCCAAACCTGCTGTGCTCTAACCCAC
The DNA here is from genome assembly GCA_008033365.1 of Pseudorectes ferrugineus. Taxonomy (NCBI): domain Eukaryota; kingdom Metazoa; phylum Chordata; class Aves; order Passeriformes; genus Pseudorectes; species Pseudorectes ferrugineus. The sequence continues at coordinate 22,231 of QWTY01009844.1, forward strand.
AGGACCATGTGCATGCTGGGCTCAGCCGGCGGCAGTGCTGGGCCCCACCCCTGGCATCACCTCACTGTGGGGACACCAGGCTTCCCCGGACCCAAGGTGTGAGCTGGTCCTCAACTACCTCCCCATCAGCAGAGGTTCCCCAGGCTCACCCTAATTCCACCACCACCAAACTCTGTAGAGCTTCTAATACACAATTTTCTGAGATGAGAAATAATAAGCTAAAGTCAAAGCATATTCAGAACTTTTTCCACATATGGCTTACTATGAAAACAACAGCTAGATAGCCCAGGCAGTAGTTGTCCACCCTGTGCCATATCAAGTTGGAGATCAGTACTGATCAGTCACTCCACCAACAGCAATGGACCTTATTCCCATGAAAGCTCATCAAAATGAGCGATACACCCATTCCACTCAAGAGAATTTGATATCAGACAATTTTTTAATTTCTCCATAAAAGAGACTCTTGCTCACTCTCATTTAAAATCGAAGAGCCACTTCATCAAACACTGCTTCTCCTCTACAGACAAATTTTGCAGAAGGCAGAGGGGGTTCATGTCGGACCTACTGCAGACTCTGTGACACTGGTACTCTCACTGGTCATGGGTCTCACATTTGCAATGCCATGAAATAGCACCATCTCCCCACCACCCACCACTCTCTTTCCCTTCCCATTTTATCTGAAGCTCAGATGCAGTGACTTCACTGTCACACACCTCCTGGGCCAGGCAAACGCTCAGTCACAGCAGTAACAAAAGTGGGCCTTGACTCACTCCTGCCCCATGTGGAACAAGACTTCATTCCTGCTCTCTTTCCTTCTCCACCCATCATTTCAAAAAGCCTCTCCATATAATACACGAGGCTCAGTACAGCCCTGCTGCTGGCAGGGCCAGTCCTGAAGCACAGATTACCTTGGCTCACAGACGATGCTCTGTGGAGACGAGTTTCTCCACGACACTTTAAAATCCGTCCTTCTGGGTGGTTCCCTGTAAGCTCAAGTATGAGCGCTTCTTATGTGGGAAAACAGGGCTGCTTCTATGCAGACAGCCCCTAACTAGGGCATTTTAATTAAGGGCTCAAGCGTGTTCCAGCTTGTAGAGTAACAGCTTGTAAAATAATCCCATATAACACCCTCTCACGTACCTATCCCAGCGCAGCAGTGGGACAGGGACAAGGAGGTTCTGCATCACTGCAGGTCCCCACCAAGCCCTCCTCCTGCATCACCCTGCCAAAATGGAGGGGTGGGGGGGCAGAGCTGGGAGTGGGTCAGCCCTGTCCCCAAAACTGTTTCACCCCAGGGACTATCCTGTGCTGCCACAGCCTGCCCGAGTAGAGGGGAGACCCTGGGAACCCACTCCTCTTCCTTCACCTCTGCCACAGCTCTCCAGCACCTTCAGTCCTGCTTTGCACATGGTGATGGGTTGGGAGAGGGACATGCCCACAAAAGACTCCTGCACAGAGCCACCTTGCTCCTGGCAGAAAGGGGAAGCAGTAGGGATGCTCCCGGGACCACCAGCAACACCACACCATTCCCATGACCCGGGATATCCGGGTGCCTGACAGGCCTGTGTTTGTAACAGTCATCTCAGCACCCCACTCTGCAGGGACTAATGAACCTCTTCTCAAAAAACAATAAAAATCACTCAGTCTAAAAAAAAGGTATTATCAAGGAATAGAACTTTTTCTCTCTTGCTTTTTTAACAAACAAACCAACCAACCCCCAAAATACTGTGCAACGACAGGTTTAAGTATCTCACTTAACATTTAAGAAATCTGAAACTCTTTAAAGGGAAGGCTTTACCCTACAGGCAGAGAACTTGGAAGGGTGGGTAAGACAGCTTCAGTCTACACCCAAGTGTTGCTGCAAACAGCACCACCTGCATCACCTGCACCAGTGCTGGCCAATGCTGAGGTCACTACCCCACTTATTTTTTTGGAAAGAAGGGGAGAGCACCAGGGGGAAAAAGAGAAAGGTTCATCTTACCTTGTGACTACCGGTACAGAGCTTGGGACCTTTATCACACACGTTAAAGTCAGTGAATTCATATTTACAGGACAATTTTCATCGTCTCACTCTGCTCAGAGCAGGATGACTCCTCCTCTCTATCCCTTAGTAACTCCTACTCCTCAAAACCTAAATCAACCTGTCTGATTTTTCTTTTTCTTCTCTTTTTTTAACTTTTTTTTTTCCCTGGTCTTGGAAGTTTGAACAAAAAGACAAAAGGAAAGAGTTGACAGAAGAACTAAATATGGAAACATGCAACCTCTCTAATCAACATGAAGAGCTCTCAGACATGAAGAAGTTCTGACAAGGGGACTTGTACAGACTCCAGTATAATGCTTCAGACATCCTCTGTATCTCCCTGAGTGATCTTCGGGGGCCCACACTCCACCTGAACTCCAAGGTGCCATTCCTGGCCATGCCTCCCGCATTCCCTCATCTCCCACTGCTGGACTTCCCTGACAGCACATTTTCCCTGGCGCTGCAGCACCAGGATAAAATGTGGCAACCCCAATCACTGCCTATTTCTCCACATGGCCTTTTTTACCTGTTTGAACTTTCAGTCCAGGAGAAAAGCATAGATCATAAAGCTTTACAGTGGAAATCTATCCCTTAATTGTGGTAATCTCCCTCTGCTCTGCCTTACTTGCTCTTACCCGTAGCCGGACCAAAACACAATCATATAAAGATCCAAAATCCTAAACCAGGACAAGGGCAAAGGCCATTACAAATGCTTTGGTGAAGCTGAGCTAAACACAACCTTTTATTCTGTTATAACATTGCTTTGTCATTCACCAGTGGCCAGGAATGATGCTGCTGCTTCCCTCAGAAACCTGTCCCAGACTGAAAATTGTGAAATTGCAAAATCCTTTCTGTTCTAAACTGCCTGAATATAGCCAAGTTTCACTGTGAGGTTCAATCCATTAGCTGATTAAAAGCTATAGATCACGCTGTCTTGGACACATTCAGGCCATTATGAATAAGACCTGTCAGAAAAGCTTCTGGCACAACTGGTATCTTTGAAATTGCTAGGGCTCCAGTTAATAAAACTTCACGTTCAATTCTTCTTCAATCCTGCAATACCAACAGGCAAAGAAATTTATGGTATTCTTTGAAATTACACATTTAGAAGTGAGTTACAGGTACAGAAACTTTAATTCCTAAACAACAACAAAAATAGCATCCCAAAAGAATACCCAAGCCATTCTTGCATGCCAGAGACAGTCTGCTTATGAGAACTGTAAAAAATTAAAAAGAAAAAAACCCACTGATTAATTCCAGTGCCAACTTTCAGATTTGTTTCCGACAAAGGAAAACTTTGAAGTTTCTCTACAGACAACTTTCTTCATATCCATCTATTTATCCCCATCACGCCTAAAGAACATCAAACACCCCTCTAACGAATGCATCTAACTATTATTGACTGCTCTTGAAAGCCATCAGCTTCCCAGAGCAGGATTTTAAATTAAAAAAACACAAAAAAACCAGGATAAGTAACAGAGTTTTTCAGGGTTTGCAAATAAATTCTGACTGCCAAACAGCAGCCTCTGGTTTTGAGTGTCACTATGTGTGTGGGGCTCTTTCCAACTCACCTCCACACCATATGCAAGGACAGCCAGTCCCTGGGACTTCCATCATGCTTAAAATTCAGCTGTACTCCCAAAGATGGGGTGGGAACCAGCACTTGTCTGAGAGGCCCCATCTCTCCTGTGCTAGCACCAAAATACCACTACCTGTAGCCAAATTAGGCAATCAAATTCGGAGAATGCAACTGGGTTTTGAACACCCCCAAGCTTCCTCTGTTGTCGCTTCTGACATCAGTTCTGTCTTGACAGGGAGACAAGAAGACCACTGTGCCTCCTGTGCCCAGGCAAATTCCCCCTCATTTCTGCCAAGTGAGAACTCATTCCTTAGAAAAGCACTCTGTAAATGCACCTGGACATGCTGCTTTTTCTAAGTGTCAAGGCAAGCGCCCTATTACAGGAGATTTACAAGACTTCCTAAAGGCTCAGCAAACCTTCTCACTCTTTTAAAATTCGTACAATAAATAAGTCAAGATTTTTCATCTGCACATTACAAGGACACTTAAGCACTTGCCTCTTAGAGCAGCAAACCTAAATCTTGTCCAATTGCTGGCTGCACATTATTTACCTAAATATTTACCCTTATATGCTTCAAATGATCTTCAAAGAGGCTGTACAGGTTCCCAGTGTGTTCAGCATTCATGGCCATGAAACAAATCGTTTATGCAAATATTTTTAGCTCCGTTTATATTTGCCAGGTAGCTGCTGCGTCCCAATCCCAAACTCACCAAGGCAAAGAAAAGACCCTGTAATTATTTATTACTCCTTCTTCACCTGCCATTCTGTATGAATGGTACCCTGTGAGTATTTGCAAGTGTTCTGTGACCTTGTGAATAATTTTATTGTAGAATGTAGAAAAGCAGCTTTTCAGAGTGACAGGGAGCCATTTATAACCTGCATAGTCTGGTAAATGATTTAAGTGCAACTCCACACACATATCAGTGTTCTTCACATGGTATTATTTTTGAATGTATGCTTATTGTTAAAGCATCCTCCACTTTCAAAAGAGAAAAAAATACAGGAGGAAGAAAAAATTTTTTGTAATTATGGCTACATTCACTTTAGAAAAAAATTCTTATCCCACAAAATACTCTGGGCTTTACTACCCCATTTAATGAATAGCTAACAATACAGTTATCAGATGTTGTCTGTTTTGACCATCAAAGAATTTAAGTAACAGTAGTCATCCCAACTGACATATCACAATCAAAATATCTAATACTGCTTTTTTTCTGATGAAACGCTGAGGATGAAGAGAAGTGCTTCTCCAGGAAAGGGGCTTAGAGCTAGAGAATATGAACAGCATTTATTTACTTTAGAAAAGGGAAGGACTTTTGGAGCAATGAGAAGGGTGGTTTTATACTCTTCACTTCATAAAAACTTTCTAGTTGCACCACAGATTCACAGCTCAGTTGATGACAATGAGCATTTGCAGAGACCTCACAGGTAATAGGCTATAAAGTGCCAAACAGAGGTTAGAAATTACTGTGCAAATGGGCTGGGAAGCAAAGCAACCATTCAAGTAAATACTACAGGGAACAGGTTAGGTAACATCTGACTACCATAGACTTTGAAGGAGAACCCAGAGTTTACTGGATCATGTGATGTTTTATTGTTTAGATTGTTTCCCCCCCACTTGCCCATGATTTTTATGCATGAATATTGTGATGGCCTTGCTGATAAACTGCTGTCATCTGTAACTGGAAAGAAAACACAGCATTTATCTCAAAATGAAACAAGTGATCACAATACTCCTAAAAGCCTTGACCTTCAAAAGTAAGAGCGTGATTTCTTAGGGCAGCAAGACTGTGAAATAAGGACATAAGGAATTAATAGAATGGCAACTTGACTGATAGTACCAAGTCTATAAAAGACAGTTTTCAAGACTCATGAGCTACTTCAGTCAACCAAATAGAACTCATACATATCTAAAAAACTAATGTTACCAAAAAAACCCCAAATCTGTGCCACCTGCACTTGGAACAAAAAATCAGCTAACTAAAGGAAACACTTTGATGAGGAGAAGAATAATCGAAGGTCTAGACCTGTGAGAGATGAGTGAAGTGATCAGATTTGCTCTGAGGTCAGCAAACACATCAAAGTTTGCCACAAATAGAAACAAACCGATTTGTTCTCCACAATGACAGTGTGCAGAACAGGAACTTACAGACTCAAACTGCAGCAAGGAAGATCTAATTTAGGCATTAGGGATGGCTTTTTTCCAATGGTAAAGATAACCCTGGGCAGGTTTGCTGAGGGAGCCTGGGGAATTTCCCATGTTAGACTTTTACAAACTGAATAGGCAAATTCTGCCAAACATGGCAAAGACAGTCTAGCGGGTCTAAGGAGGTAGATTCCTGAAATAATTCCCTGAGCTATTCTTATGAGTATATGACAGATTCCTGGACTGAGAAATGGTAAATGCCACTGTCAAGAACAAAGGAGTTCCTCCCATTTGTGGGTGAATACAGGAAGAAGGACAATGCTGACAGAAGGTTGGAAGGAACATGAATTGCCTTTAAAACTCTCGTTGGCTGGTATTGCTTAGGCTCAAGATGGCAAACTAATGACTCTTATCACATAAATGGTTAAGCCATAATAATATGCACTGCTTGTTTAGTGCTAAACACAGACGTATCATTGGTGAAAGAATACAAACAAGGTTTTAACAAATACACCGACACCACCACGTAGATCCTTCTGCCTCAGGAGCTCAAAGCACATCAACCAGGCTCCCACTCAGTGCAGTGACATCCCCACTTTACACAGAGAGGTGAGGCGGACAGAGCTTGGTTTTCCATCTCCAGTCAGGTCATGGTGATGGGAGGTACAGACACCCCAGACAAAGTGTTCAGGATTTTCCCATCCTCCCAGCACTATTTTAACTGCCATGAGATTTCCAGCTGATATAAATCCACTGACTTCTTAATGACTACCTGAGGTCACAGAGCGTCTTACCTAAACTGAAGAACGGCAGGGACTCCAGAGGATTGAGAAGTAGCTCACTGGGGGAAAACGTGGGTCTGAAATTATCTAACAGAGGTGGCTGCCAGGAACTCAGGAGCGTCTGGATCTGCATTAGCTTTCCAGATCCATATGTCTGTGTCTTCATTTTTTCCACTAAAAATGGGTGTTTAGAAGACTAGAAAGCCATCATTGATGAACATGGGAACTGAGGATATTTTTTTCTTGACCATGAGATATGAGCAATTTTTCAGCTACCTCTGTCTGCCCTCTGTTTTGTATTAGAGGACATTTATTTAAAAAAAAAATAAAGTCAAAAAAAGAATTTGGCATGTAGGTGTATTTATAAACATCAAGTAACATTTCCACCCAAATGTAATCCTAAAATCACAAGTACACTTCCAGGTGAAAGGAACGACAGCAGAGCTACCTTTGCAGTAGCATCTGCTCCAAGCATTTGCTCTCGTTGTTTGCTGTCCCCAGGGAACAAGACAATACTGCTTCAGTGCAAACGGAGGCTTGGGAAAGGAGATAACGTCCCAAACCATCCTTTCTCAGGCTCTCTGAAGAGCTGGTACAGATATGATAAACAAACTATTGAAACTCCTTGACAGTGGTCAAAAAGAAATTTATTCTTGGAGTCTCATTTCCAAGTTTATGAAATAGGT
>QWTY01009845.1:0-10981 GCA_008033365.1 Pseudorectes ferrugineus
TCCTCCTTGTACTGCAGAGCCCAGAACAGGACAGAGCACTCCAGATGTGGCCTCACTAGGGCTGAGTAGAGGGGCAAGATCACCTCCCTCAACCTGTTGGCACTGCAGTTCCAATGTGTCTTCAAATACCCAAGAGGAATGGATCTGGATTCCTGCTTCCTTTCCTCCTCCTTAACCTGCACTCTACTATCATAAATTAATGTGCTTAGAGATGGTAGTGGTGTCAAGAAATAATTACATTTCTTTCAGACTGTCTTTCTCACTAAGCATGATGGAAAAATATGTTTCCTAAAATAACTTTTGGAGTCAATAAAAGGAAGTGGTAGCAGTGGTTAAAGTTCTGGAAAGGTGCTGGATGGTGACAAAATATCAAGACTGGATGACATGCTGAAGGAATTTAAAGAAAATGCTGTCAAAATAGACATAATCCCTCATTAAATTAATCAACTCCAGCTGAGGAGTTTGATGGAGAAAGTATAAGCACCTTTTAAAAAAGTGTTAGAAATTGTAGATTTCAGTTTTGCTTCAGTATTAAAAGAATATTTGAATTATAAATGAAGATTTATTTTGTTTACAGAACCCTTTGATTGGTATAAAAAGTTAAAGCTGAAGAAATATGGCTGCCATAAAAGAAAATCACACATCTCTGACAAGTATTTGAACTGAATGAAGGCAGAAGAAGGCAGTTATTATAACTAATTTGGAATTTCAACAAGCCATTTATGAAACCCCTTGAAGAAGGCTTTCAAGGAAATGAAGTAGCCCTAATACATTAGAGGTGAATGGCACTTACGTGCCAGAAACTGCTTAAGTGACAGAAAACAAGGGGCAAATCATCTTATCCTAGATGAGATGGCTCACCTTGTGGAAGTGCTTCATGGAGATCCACTCTCTCAAGGGAGCCTCAGTGACTGGTTTGGACTGCATATTCCACTTTTAGGCAGGCAAAACATTTGATGAGTTAAACTTCACCCCTACCTTTGAATGTCGAAACCCACATGTTCTGCATAGTTTGATATATCAGTTATTAATGAGCTAGTGAAGAGATTAAATGTGTAAAACGATAACACTTGAATACGATGCAATTATTTCACTGGAGAGAAATGAAGAATTCAATGTTCAGGAGTGTTTGTTTAGGTATTACAAATGTAAATTAAATTTCAAATCCAATTGAAAAAAGAGAATAATTTGAAGTAATTATGAGTTAAAAATAAACTCTAACTCCCCAAACAAATAAACCTTCTGTCATTTCTGTAGCTCTGTGATTCACATCCTGTCCTGGAACAAGAGTTGCTGTGGTTTCCCCACGTGCTCATCACAAAACCCCCGTTATGCTCTCCCAACACTTCTCACTGCTTCCTATTTCAAAGCCAGATGCTTTTTCCTCCTCTCCCTGCTCAACACGTTTTTTTTTGCACTTTGGTCACTGGAGCTGAGTTGCTGCAGGGAGTTCTGGGACAAACACAGGGTGAGATGAGTGGGTTGGCCAAGCACCATGTAGGGGTGGGACAGCTGTATCTGAAGGCTGCTCCTGGTTTTTTTTTGCCATCCTTGTTCTTCTCTCACAGTTCACTGAAGCTAAGGGGGACATAAGAGCAGCAAATGGCTGAAACTGCTAAAACGAGAGCAGGAGGGGAAATCCCTGCCAGCAAACTCCTGCAGAAAGTGTGGGCAGATCTCCTGTTGAGAGGAGGGGTAGCCAAAGCCAAATATCACACCTTGTGCTGTGATGAGGACTAGGATGTAAAACAGTCCTGAAGATAATTTCATGACATAGAATAAATCATGATTTCCCTCATCTTGGGTACTGTGGTCTTCTGGTCATATTAGTGAAAAATAAAATAGAGCAGTCAGAAAACAGGACTGAGAAAAGTCATGATAGAAGTACATAAATCAATGTATGTTTTAAGAAAAATAGATGTCTCTTTTTTTTTTTTGCCTTTCTGCATAACAGAACTGGAATGACCCCTTTTCATATGATGGACATTTCTAAAGGCTTGCGGGTTTCTGTGTATATGACAACCCTTGTGATATCCTTCTGGGGTATTCAATATTTATTAATTTTATTAACAGCATTGTTGTATTGTAAAACTTTGCATTGTAAATCAAGAGAAAAAAGCAGCAAATTTTAATTAGGACATCTCAGGTTAAATATTAGGAGTAGGCTGTACTGGTGTTAACATGCTCATATAATAGCTTGAAATACTATGTGCTGATCTTCTCTGTTTATTAATTCTCCAACCAAACATGAAGAGAATTAGATATGTCATTTATGCCAGCTTGTATATTTTCAAAGGGAAGATTTTTCCTGTTCTCTAACAAATGTTTCATATTTGTTAATTTGGTTTTCTGCCTTTCATTCTTCTTTCAGGAAAGAGGTCATTTTATGACATTTTATCCTCAGACATGGCCCTGGAAATGGAAACATGAGCCAATCGCTGGTGAGTATTTACAATGGTTTCGTTATGTGTTGGTGGAATGTTTAGATTAAATTATACTGCCTTTGAAGGCTAAAATCCTTTAATGCTAGTATTGTAATACTGAAGTCAGGGGATGAATAGGTATTTTAAAAACATAAAAAATTAGGTTTTGTGATTGTGATGTAAGCTTCTACACACATGCCATTTCTCCCCCAATTAATGTTGAAGCTTCTTGTATTTCAGTGAAGACACAGTAAGGAGTAAGATACAGAGCAGCTCATTAGGTAACGTTGGGATGGAAAGCCTTTAGCTACTCATGTTAAAAGAAATATAAACAGCTATAAATTTCCCAGGTCTAGTAAAGCAGTGGCATTTTTATGAATAAAGGCATCTTTGCTAACAACATACCTGAAATATAAACTACATCTGAATGAACTCTTTGAAAAACAGAGACTCCTAGAAGGAAGTTTAAGTGATTTAAGTTTTCCACAGTCTACATGAAGGCATTAAAACAAAAAAGGAAAGTAAAAGAAGAAGAACCTTCAACCTTCCTGCAATATGCCAAACTAGCACAAAGAAAGATTTTTGCATAGCTTGCTTAAAATATTCCTGAAATAGATGAAAAGCCAAAACCCAGACATTTGAACAGACATAGGCAAATACTGAAAAAAATGATTGGCAAACATATGGGTGAATCTCAAACATTGGTGGATTTCCTTTTGTTGGTAACTTTTGTAGCTGAACTTTTTATTCTGTAACAATTGTATGAATTGAAGCTCACAGATGTTTATGAAAAGCAAATTTTAGATCAAGAATCAAGATTTACTTAGGCTCTGGGACAGCAGACCACTTAAATATATGCTTAACTTGGAGTCTGTGGAAACATTTGCATACTTACAGTTAAGTCTCTTCTTATGTATTTCACTGTATTGGGTTTAGAATTGGAAAATCAAACTAGGTTTATGATTAAATGAATCACGTGGTGGGAAAAAGCACGTTGTAAAGTTTAAGTCAGCAGTCTTTCTGATAGATAACCAGTTACAGTCCAAATGCTGGATAGCACTATTAATTATTTCTATCTTAAGCAATTCAAATAATTAAAATCATTGACACATGTCACTTGTGTGGTAAGTAAAGTTCTTGAATATAAAATTGCTGCAAACAGTGCATTCCTCATTTCCAGGTGTTTACCCAAGCTTACATACTGTTAGGTAGAAAATTCTAGGACAGATATAAGACATTGCACCCAAATATAGACACACAATAGAGCTAAAATGAGCAAGAATTAGGTTTATTTTGATCAAGTCTGATGAAACACCCATAAGCCATAAATTATTTAATAAAACCTTTAAAGTTCCAGTGAATGCAGTGAAGAAGCCAAAATTGTCCTAAGGGTTGAATGAGCAATGGCAAGTTTCCTCATCAAATCAAGCTGTGTTTTCCACAATGTACCTCATAGGCACAGAAGGAAACGCTTTCTGCATTCAGAACTAATAATCTTGGATATGACATTTGTCTATTTTTTTAATGAACTTAAAGTCTAGTCTGCCTGAAGACAAACAAAATATTCAGATTTTTTTAAAAAATATTTTATGTATACAGAAAATATCCATTGTTGTCACAATATTCAAATGCCTTGTACTAAAACTTTCAAAACTGTTGTAATATAATGGTTTTGGTAGGTTTTTGCTTTGCTTTTTTTTCCATGTAGGTCTCAATAAAATAGTGAGAAAAAGTCCCAAGCATATAGCTTTATTTTTCCTAAAGGCCAGTGTGATACATTCATAGGCATTGCAGAGTAAAGAAAAAGAAGTCAGTGTTTTTCTCACCAGCTTGTCAATGAAAAATGTTCCAGTGCTAGTGAAATGACACCTCTTCAAACTCTAATATAAAATCTTGAGTAACTTCTTATCCCTTGGTGCTTTCTGTTGGAAGTATGTTTGGCATCTTTCAGAGCTTAATATCAAGGACTCAAATTTCTGTATTTCAGTCTTATCTTGGGAACTCACCTTGGTCGTTGGCTTTGCTATATTTATCATATTCCTTCCCTGAATGCTTTCAATTAGATCATGAAGTACTGCTAGACAAGTTCTGTTTTTCTCATTTTGCTTCTCATTTTGGAATATTACAGAGCAAACAAGAGAGCAACAAACCATGGTCACTGAATGTTTCCCTTTTCTTAGAATAAATCAACTGTAGGATCTTTTATCTGCATAAATCCTTTAGAGGGTGATGTTAAATATTTCAGAGACTTTAGATAAGACATTCACCATCCTAATTTTACACACAAAGAATTGTCCCCCTAGACTCCCTCTATAATCAATCTGTTGACTATACAATAGTTGCTTTCAGTAGCCACCATGAGCCTCATTTAGTGTATATTTAGGAAGTCTAAAAGGAATCTCTTAGATTAATGTGTATCTGCACCTCTTTGATAATGCAGGCTGTGGTGGTTCAATGTGGACCTCTGCACTGCAGTTACCTACCTTGGGTCACACAGGTTGCACCCAGCTGTTAAACTTGTAGGTGAATACTCAGACCCCCAGAGTATTATGCAGTTACACATAGCAAGGCATAAAATGTGTTTTGGGAATTACTGTATTGCATTGTTGCAATTTATTTTGTTTCCAACGTTCTCTTCTACTTTCAGCAGTGAGCTTGCATAATTTAAAGAACCGTCCTAAAAAGGACGTTCAAAGCTTAGCTTGGTTCCCAAATATGTGTGTCTAGTGCCATTTGCAATGTTCAAGATTTAATGAGCTGTCTGCACAACATCAAATACATCCAAGACCTACAGAAACACTTCTAGCAGCTGGAGGCCAGTCAGGATATCCTAGAAAACCTCAAATTATCTTAAATTTCAATGTATGGGCAATTGGAAATAATAAATGAGAAAAGTCAGGGTCAGAACGAGTGTGTCAGGAGGTACTACCTCAGAGGGTTAAAACCAAATGGGACATATAATAGGTGAATTTCAGTTATTTAAAGTAAAAAACAGAGGCGGCAATTTAACACTGTGTTCTTCTGTTTGCCTTATGAGATCTGTGCAAACAACCCACAGAAGGGATTCTCTTTTCAGTGAATAAACTTTGGCTTCATCAGGATGTGCAAATGCAGCCATGAGTTGTTCACACTGTTGAGTGATGATAAGACCTCAGGCATTAAGATGGATCTGCCAACAGCAAGCACCCCAAAAAGGCTAAGAAGGTGTTAAGTGATGCTACCTCCTCCGAAATTTTACAGATCTGGTAGGCTGGACTTGGCTTGCAGCCCAGCATCACCACCGCTCTGGGCAACCTGTTCCAGAGTTCCACAACCTTCATTGTAAAAAACTCCTTCCTTGTATCTGATATAAATCTACCCTCTGTTGGTTTTAAACCCCTTTTCCTATTGCAGCAAGTCCTGCTAACAAGTTTATCTAATTTACCTTATAGTCCCCCTCTAAGTACTGAAAAGCTGCAATAAAATCTTCCTTGGTGAGATCTTGATGTGCCTCAGTTACTTTTGTTGTCCCTCTGCTCCCCCAAATATTCTGTTAGCCTTCAGACATTTCCAGTTTCAATTTCTTTCATCTTGGAAGGCTGGACTCTGTGAGAAGAGACCAGGGGCTGCCCCATAGTGGACAGAGTCAGTTCCAGACAGCTCCAGAACAGACCCCCTGCAGGCCAAAACAGAGGTTCCTGAAATGTCACCCTGTATTTTTTTATTCCTGTTCCTAGATGTAATATATCCATAAAACCGGTGAAGCTTCAGTAGTGTCAAAGTAGACTCAAACGCAATTTTTCTGGTTAAAATTGTATTTCAAAATAAATAAGATCAGCAAGTACACAGCATAAAAAGTTAATTTAAACTTCTTTCCTTAGGAAATTGCCATATCAGCTGAAAACTGGCAGAAGGCCCATTAAATGAGATAATTATAGATGGCATCATATATTCAGTTGGAAGGTGGAAGGTATTGGGATACTCCAGAGCTATGAGTTTTAGGATGATAGTTCAGGCACAGCTGATACTGCCAGTGTCATGGAGGATACAGAACAAGATTCATAGTAATACAGAAAAAACAGAAATGTGATAAGAAATTTCATAAGGAGATTCAAACAGAGGCACCACTGTGAATCCTGTTGGGGAAAACAATGCAAAATACAAAATCAAGGAAAAAGAAATGAGGCTGGGTTGCAGGAAGTCTATGTGACAATGAAAACTATAAAAAATGGAATAGTTCCCTACGGGGAGACATGGAAGCTCCTATGCAAGAAAGTAGAACAAACTGGTAATTAATCTGAATGTGGCAAATGACTGGGCTGGATGAATTGATTTCTTTGCAATAGGCATGTTCAAGCCTACACACCCCTACTAGGTAAAGGAACCACCAAGTTAACAGGTTTGGGTCCCAAGAAGATGCTTGCTGGACTAGAATTAAAACAGAAATAACATTATGGAACTCTTAATGGAAAAGAAATCTGGGGAAAATTCCAAAGACAGATTTACACCATTCTTTTAGTCTTCTGGTTTTGGCATACTTTCTGTATAAAACAAGGTTATAAATAAAAGAATAAGCTGATATATTAAGTCGGTGAAGTACAAGTATATCTAAAATCTATTACAGGTAAACCAAGGACACCCATATTAGGTTCCTCACCCAAGTAATAATATAAAGCCTATCTGAGTCCCTTTTGGGATTTCACACTTAGAAAATCAAATGTGCAGTTTATTCCTGATGAAGACAGCTTCCCTTTTTATGAGCCCTCAAAATGCTGTGTTAATCAAAATACTAGAGTTATCATAGGCTGAACTCTGAAGCTGATTTACCCATTTCATTTATTCTTTCAAATTTGTTCATTCCACATGTGACCAGAGCATCTGAATCCCAGGCTCTCTTCCCCAAATCCCCATCTAAGATTTTCTTTACAGCCTCACACTGTCACAAAGATTTCTCTTCCACTGGGGCTGGTGTTGACTGCCTTGTTGGCAGTATTGCTATCTTATAATATTGCAAGATAATACAGCAATAATTTTTGTTTACCTTGCATCAGCTCTTAAGTTGTTTCAATGTATACAGGAGTCTCTATGTCAGAGAACTCCTTCCGATACAATGCCTTTTCTGCAAAATTGCCTGAGCCATGCAACTCTGTCTTGCACAAGAGTAGCAGGAGACTTGTTGATTGAGAAATCCAGAACATCCCCTCTAGGTTTTCAAGAATGTCCTTTGGGTTTTGTTGTCCATATTAAGGAGACTAGGAATTCCTTTCAAATGCCAATATAAAATAAAATTTTCAAATCAAAACTGGAATTGAAGTAATGTACTTGCAGTGATCCTCCAGAGAACATGAGGTTATGGCAGGTGTGATCCCTGAAATGTCTTCCTACCACCCATGTACACACTGCCTCCATCCAGCTGCCTGCATACACCATCAGTGTACAGTATAAGTGTGCTCCATTTGCAGCACAGTATTTGAATTTTTGGCCTGCTTAACATTTGCTATCAATATGCTTTGCCACAGCTGTCAGATTAGTCAGGGCTGGGTTTTTTTTTCTGTTTTATCCGAGTTGGCTTTATTCCCAGATTCCAGATAAAAGTGATAGTATTTTGCTTGACCATCCCATTCCAAGCATTAAACACTGTGACTTCAGGCTTGGATGCTCTAATGGTGTGTTAAAACTGTCCAATTTTTAGTGCCTGCCCTCCCCTCTGCCCACACATGCACACACATTGCAAGCCACAGGAATACATTGCTGAGGTAAAACCAATGTGTGGAGCCTCTGACTGGGAGTGTGTTTAGCTGCAAGTGGTTGGAAGCTACAGAGTAATCACTAGGGTTAAAATAACCAAAATGAGGAGTCCACAAAATGTGGCTACTGATATAAATTGAAAAAAAGTGGTTTTTTAGGATTTTCCCTTAAGAAGTGATGGGGCACTGACCTCACACACTTTTGTGATGAGAAATTACTGAACAAATTACTGACACTCAGACGAAAAAGAAACTCCATCTTCTGGGAGGTTTATCAGCAGGATGATTTTTGATAGACTGCTTGCATCATTTGGTATTTTATTTACCCCATTTAGGTCTCTGTTTGTTTAGCGCAGCAAACCTGGTGTGCAGGACTCTGTTAGAAATAAGAGATATCTATAGATCACTTCACAGTGCAGTGGAATTCTGTACCTCACATGCTGAACTGCAAAACTGCATCTCTCTGCGTCTGGATTGTTTTAACTTTCATTCTGTTGATGCCACCTATGGTCAGATATATAAATGGTCCAGTTTAGGCAATATTTAACTCCTTTATTCAATTTAGCTGCTAAAACTTAAATTACCGTGCTGTTCTACTCTCTTGGCTCAAAAATTACAGAATTTTTCACCATGTATGGCTTTGTTATGAGCAGCTAAAACTGTGATGTTGGAGGGCTGCTTCCTCTCACCTCAATAACGAGAACATATTTGAATTTGCAATTTTAGCTCTAGCTTTTTCTTAAATCAGGAGCTCTACATTTCTATACATCTGTTCCCGAGACAGAAGTCAAGGTGCCCTGTACTGGCACCATTATTTGGAAGATATTTCTTACATTTCTCTCACCTTGCCACATGAGACATGGAAAGATTATGATAATTTTGGGCCCCCACTCAAAGAGATAATGACAAATGGTAAAGTATTTAGTGAAGGTTGGTTAGGATGGTTAGGAAACTGTGGAATATGACAGCTGAACTGATGCTGATTAAGTTGGCTTGCTTAACCTGGGGAAGAGAAATCTGAAGGGGATCGTGGCGATCTAATTGCTGTCTTCCACAACCTGCAGAAAAGATGGAGTCAGGCTCCTTTCAGGGGAGTGCAGTGAAAGGACAAGTAGCATAGGATGGAAGATGCAAGCACAGATAATTGTATTTATGGAGAACAACATTTACATAAGTGCAGACAAATATTGGAGTAGGATACCCAGAGATGCTGTGAAATCTCTGCCCTCAGAGATATTCAATACGCAGCTGGTGGAAGTGTTCTACCTATTTTAATTTCACCCTGCTTTATACTGGAGGTTGGATCAGAAGATTGCCAGACATCCTCTCTAACTCAAATTAATCTTTAAGTTTCTTTTAATTCCATCAAAATTATCTTCAGTGCAATAGCAGTCAAAATATCTGTGGCAGATCCTCTAATCCGGAAAGGCAATGTAGAAGCACATTAGCATTTCTTGCTTGTTCTCCTTTTCTTTGGAATTCCCCAGAGCACTGTCATTTGCTACTTGTCGCATTAGAACAAAACAGTGCATCTTTTGGCACATGTAACATTTTATAAACAAAGGAACTAAGTTGTTTGGATTCAGTGGAAAGCCAGAGGGACACTAACGCAACGATGCAAAGCAGTTACAGGAGTCAAACTTCTGAAAGAGCATCTTAGTTTCAGCTTAATCATGTATTTCAGTGAATATTATGAAAACAAGTGTTGATTATAGAAAATCCAAAATGTAACTGGGAGATTCTTTTGTCTGTTTGTTTGCAGATTCTGGCCACTGCTAATGTGAAAATGTTCTCTGAAGATCCTGGCCTCCATGACAGCCTCAGTATCTGTCATTTTGATTCCTTTACATTTCAGATATAATCTGAAAACAATATTTTTTTTCCCCTCAAGCCAGTATCTCATTCTTTACCCCCATGCAGTTACTAGGAATGAAAGATATGAGTAAGGAGTGAAAAAGGATCACATGATGAAAGCAAATTAAAATCCCCTTAGAACATATCATACTCAAATGCATAAACCCAGGGCTTCTTCAGAGCTGGATTCTGGGCTGCAAGGCTTCAATACAAGGTTAGGTTCTTATATCAGTGCTTTTATTCGACTTTAAAAGGAGAATGATTTACAGAAAATGATGAAAGACAAATAAAGAGACGATATGCTAGTATATAAAAAGACAGAGACAGAAAATTGGTTTTTTATGAACTAGGAGCAACCTATTACTCTATATTTGAACCATGCCACTCTTAATAGATCATAAACTGTAACATCTCACCTCTTTTTTTTTTCCTTACTGTTCAAAACTGATGACCAAGGTTGCAGTTTGGCTCTCCAGTCTCGATCCCCTGGTAAGTAGCATTTAGGTAATGTGAATTCTGGTTTCTGCGCATGCATCTCTTTCCTCACAGTAAAGATGCAGCAAATCTGTGTTGCAGTTAACATGGCACAAAGTTTCTCCTGGCACCAGCAGACCACAAATACCTAACTCTCAACTGTGCTGCTGAGTTCAGTACCTTTTCTGTCTCTCTGGACCTTAGGCTGTTTTTTCCATTGTTTTAGGGGGAAGGTTTTTACCTCGTCTGCAGGCTTAGCCTCAGCCTCTCTTGCTGGAAGGCCGTTCTTTCCTTTTTCACTTGTCTTCTGGCTATGAGGGCCACCATTGTGCTTTCCCTTCTGCAATGTTTAAAACACCGCTATTTCTTCCTTCTGACACTACCTGTGCCCTCCTTCCCCAGTTTTGCCAGGCCAGTTAAGCGGGAGAGATAGGATAGGATATGGAGGATTGAACAATTTATGCCTTTTCTTTGCTGACTGGCTTAAATTAACAGGGTTAGAAT
>QWTY01009846.1:0-10172 GCA_008033365.1 Pseudorectes ferrugineus
TTAAATTGGACCACTGCTTAGAGAAATTTGTCTGATTCTTTTTGCTCTGAAGATATTAACAACAGTGATCTTTTAGTTACCTTCCAAATGCCATATTCTTCAAATTCTTTTGACCCATAGTGTAAAACATTTATTTCCCTGTGACACCTAGAAAACTGCAGTTACTTGTGGCTTACCTGTCCTGGTTGTTCACAGGCTGTCTGGTATCTTGCTTGTTGGCATAGTTCTTTTACTCTCTCATACTTTGGTAGTTGATTAGACTGCTGAGTGTTTTTGTTGGATTCCTCCTTCTTACGTAGAAATTTGCTTATTAAAAAAAAAGTTGAATGTTTTAGATACATTGTTCTAAGCTCTAAGGATGAATGTAACTTGAACAATAAAGCTACTTGAAAGTTTAATGTCTTCTCAGGGAAAAAAAATCCCACATTTCTGTTACTGACCTTCAATGTAGGTCACATACTGAAAAAAAGGCTCAGGTGATTGGCTGAAAATTGCCAGAAGATAAATAAGTGCTGCTAAAATATGTCTAACTGGTACAGTTCAGCACCATTCATACATAAATGTAGGCTCTTTCACAAAGCAAAACTCTTTGAAGCAGTACTTTCTTGGCTGAAAAAACCAGCTGAAGACACAACAGGACTTTCATATTCAGCACAAGCTTGGCTGTATCTTACATATTAACATGTGTCTTGTATGCACTGTTTTGTAATACATCAGACAAGGTTTTCATAACCTGTAAAGTCATAAAGTGCCAGAAGGAAATTGCTGTAAAATTTTTACCCAGAGAAAATTTTCACAGCAACAACTGGCAAGGTGAGAGGGTATAAGGAGTTATCAGCAAAGAGAGGAGCAGTTGTAGTCATGAATCTCAATTACACATAAGTCTTAGCTGGAACAAAAATGAAGAATGCTTCTAATATGTGATGGGAAATACAAAATCAGTTGATAGTACGATTCTGCACAGCTGGATTTGAAACAGAGATTTGGTCAGAAAATGATTCAGATAATGACAAAACTGGGCACAAGCTCAATATTAGGGAAAGAAGCTAGAAGAATCACCAGAAAAGCATGGTTTCAAATTTCTTCAGAGAAAGGGATTTGGGAGCACAGTAGCTTGCAAAGGCAGTGGTGGGAAACTAGGAAAAAAGTCATGCCTGTCAGTTTGCTTGCAAAATTTACTGCTTCTCGGACCATAAAAAAGAAGAGGAAGGAGCAGAAAGGAAAGAGTGTACAAGGGAGTGTTCCCAGCAGGCAGGCTCTCCCAAAACTCTCTCACCCCTAATAATTACCCTCTTTCCACTAGAAATGTGTCACGCCAAATTTTGGTCTTCTTGTTTGTTCGAAACCTGAAAGTAAAATAATAATATTTACTGCTGGCACTGAAGTATACCTCTGTAAGTGTTAACAAATTATTTTGGAAAAAAAAAACCTCTCCACTTATATATACGTGCAATTTTATAGATCTACTACTTAAGAGACTCTTCAAATGGGAAGGCTGTGGTCGTTGCCATGACACAGCTCATTTTCACAGAATCTGTTTTTCCACTCAGTTGTTGATTTACTAAGGTGTTTGCTTCTGAACTGACTAAAAAAGGATCTTGGGACCCACCTGTTTCCTGGTCTCTCCAAGTCCAGAAGCTTTAGGACAGATTTGCCATCCATATCTGGAGGTGTGTCAAGGCCTGCTATATCCAGAATTGTTGGAGCAAGATCAATATTCAGAACTATCTGAGGCACTCTGCAAATCAACAGGAAAGGTCATAGTTGTCATGTGTTCAATGTGTAAGTCTTCACATTCTCTTGGAAATAGAATGATAATTAATGCTTATCAGAGCTTTGAAGATGTAAAGCTCTACAGAAGTGCTAAGTTTAGAAAACTCCCTTTGAAGTGTACAACTCAGAACGATAGGCCAGTACTGCAGACTGACATCACAAAGAAAAAGTTAAGCACAGTAAAACAAGGAGGTGCAGCAGCAACACTGCTCTTATCTCATTGACAATGAGGGCATGATGCCACCCATTCTGCTAAACCTCAGAGTGAGCAGTAAAGATGAGCACATGGTTTTAAAAGCAAAACCCAAGTCTAACCGTATAGGACTGTGCATTACACAATTTTCTCATCTGCATTATAACTTATTCATAATATGCAAAGTGGAAGAACTGCCTCTTTATGAGACTCATTGCTCTGCAATAATAGGGCATCCTTTATGAAATGAAACTAGACAGAGTGATAATTACATGCTCTCAGAAACATTTTGCATTAGGCTCAACAGCTGTTCTAGAGACATAAGGGAACGTACACTGATCCCGGCTCCACACTTGGACCACGAATAAAGAAAGGAACTCGAATATCAAAGTCATACGGCATTGACTTCCCCTTGACCAGTCCGAACTGCCCAATATGGTATCCATGGTCAGCAGTGTAAATAATGTAGGTATTCTCCAGTTCTCCCATCTCTGCAAGCATTTGGTGTAACTGCAACCCAGCACAGAAAGAACTCTGAGTTAAGTGTAGCAAAACACGTTTTGTGCATAATCATGTATAACCATAATTTATAACCCTTAAATATACAGGACCAAACACGGCATCAACGAGTTTGTTGACACAGATTCTGGGCATTGGCATTTTTACCTCTTGCCTTTACCATGCTGCTAAAAAATCAACGTACTAGTTCAATTTCACACTTGACGGAGGGGACAATTAAACAGCTCCACAAAATTAGAATAGAAAAAATATGGTAATGATGGGGTAGTTGCATTAGTATGTCCAAAATTCATTGTGTACTCAAACACAGCTTGTGAAAAAAGTCTGGTACAGCTTTAGGGGAAAAGGTACTCAGATTTGATTTACTGTGCTAGTCTGCAACTTTCTCATTCCTTATGGTTGTGGGCTTGGGAAAAAGCTGTAAATTTTTATTAAAGTTTAAAGAAATCTCTCTGGGGGAAGATCTTTGGCCATGGTGCTTGATTTTGGAACAAAAAGTCATACAAAGTACACCTAATAGTTCATGTATCATGTTACCTATAATTAGCTGTACACGGCATTGCCTAACTTCTGCAAACACTCGTAGACTGACACCTGAGTTGCTGTGATTTGCCAGTTCCCAGATTTCAGCTGAAGGACAAACTGTGAAGGGAGTGTGTGAAGTGAATGCAAGTTGTCATGTGTGCACCTGTGTCTATCCATGTGTACATGCAGGTGATGCATCTTCTGTTAATACCAGGCTTTATATTAGGCCCAGTGACTTTTCCCTTTAGAAAAGCCCAGTAGTTTTTTAACCCAGCAATTGAAAGAAGAAAGCCAGGAGCTTGGCGTTATGTTGCAGAGAACCAAAATTCAATTCTACTGGGAAAAAATGGAGTAATTCCTCATAGCACAATGACTTTCCCCAGAATGTGCTTAGTGAAGGTAAAGAAAGAATTAATTAATTTAATTTTGTTACCGACTAGTAAGATTGTATTACAGCAGTTTCTTGCACTCACTCTTTCCATAGAGTCGTCAACTGACATCAGGGTCTGAAGTCTTTTGCGCTGCAAGACATTTGTAAACTCCATGTGGATTGGCAGCATGGGCCCTGTGTACTGCATAATCCAGTGCTTATCCATGTTTGGTGCATAGTTATAGCTGGGAGTGCTGGAGGAAAAGAACAGATCTGAAAAGTTGTGCGGCATGACAGGCATCAGAGGGAGGTGGGAACTCCTCCAACACCGAAACAGCCAACAAACAGTCAAATCACAAATTCCATGTGGTATCTGACAAATGTCAACAAACATCACTCCAGTGTCTTCCAAGCTTCATTGGGTCATGAATCACTTCCTCAAAATATTTTAACCACTTGCTTTCCAAGCTTTCTTTCAGACTCAAAGACCACTACAAGTTCCATGTTAATATTTGGGATTTGCCAAAATCTGTTTCTCAAACAAACCCATAATCATTAAAAAGGCTTATCTGAATGATGCATCCCATATAGATAGGCAGAAAAAATAAGGAAGTCAGAGATCAAAAATGACTGCTTCCCCTTAATAATAAAGTACATTGCCATGATGCTTCCAGTAGAGAAATTACCTTTAAATAAAAGTCAAAGAAAGGTATTTTCCAGTGGGACAGAGAAATTGAGAAGTCAGTATTAAGAACACCACCAGTGTTACAGTTAGTTCTACACTAAATACTGTTGAGGTGTTATTTTCAATGTGAATGAAAAGCACAGTGCATTACAAGCATAAAATGAACCATGACAACAAAACTGAGCTAACAGCGCTCTCGATACTAGTACTAAGAAGAAGTATGGCACAGAGTCCTATCTAAAGCAAAGAATGATGCTTTAGGAGTTTGTACAAACATCAAAAAAAAATATTTAAGAGTGGTGTTCTATCCACAGCCAGTGTATTTTGAAAGATATCCTATAAGAAACAAGAATATTTTCCCAGAGATATCACCTTGGAAGAAAAGGTGTGGTAAAAAACTTGTCAAGTAAATTTTCTCTACAGAGAAGCATGTTACAAAAGCTCTCCATCAGTCTTGTTTTTATACCTAGCATACATGGCAACTACAAGGTGAAGAGAAACCAAGCAAAATTGATGTCCCATAATGGTTTCACCTATATATGAGCAATTTCCCTCTCTAGAAAGAAGGAATCTAGGCTTTGTCATTTTGATTAAGTTCTTTGGGCTTTATTTTTCCCCTGTTTCTAGTACACTGCAGTACATGATACATGAATTGCAGCATTACATTTGAAAATTAAACATAAAGAGAAAGTGAAAAAAATACTGTTGTGTGATTAGATTAATTTGATTCTTATTATTCTCAATTTAGAATAAAGATTCAATTCAATATTAATTTACTGTTTAGGTACAGAAAATTATAACGTGCATTAACAAAAGGTACATTTTTCCTACTGAAATATTTATGTGTAGTTGTCTTTTCTTAAAATGAACAATTTCAGAATATTGTATAACTTAAAGTCATGTCTTTGACCAGTTCTTCACTCAGCTTTCATTTTTCTTTACATGGTTGTATGTGATCATAGGAAGGAGTTGATTTTTGTATCAGATATCATATGTATGACCTTTAACTACATATTCTGAGGATAAAAATCGGCTGAAAGAATAATGTAGTAAACTGATAGTCAACTTCAACAAATTAGTGGAGTCCACATTTTAACTGGAGACCATTATTTGAGAAGGTAGGTAGAATTTGAGAAGTATGCCTCTAGTACACACTGCAAGTTTTGACTAACCTACTTAATCATTAGTCTCAAGGGAAAAGAGAAGTGAGGCAACATTATCACAGGACTTTGATAGAGATTAAGGAGTATGGAGAGGTTAGCTCCCTACTGAGCAAAGACAAGCATAAACTAGAATTCCTTTTCTGCTGAAAAATCTTTTATTTCATGTTGAAAAGTCAAAGTTTTTGTTATTTCCCATGGTTGAAGTCTGATTTTTAAAATGAATACTGTCATAAAATTACTAAGATTTATCCCAGGAGCACGGCCCTCTGTGTTGCTGGGTAGCCAGCAGTCCTAGCAGAGGGAGACCCAGACCTTGAAGCAGCAAGTCTTAGGAATTTGGTCACCTACCACTTATCAGTTATCAGACAGAAAAGAAGGATACTTCCAGTGCAAATTTTTCTCTGTTTCCTTGGAAGTTTGTCAGACAAGACGTTTTCCCATGAAAGAGCTCAGTTTTGATTAATCAGCATTTCCTAGTAAAACCCTGGGTTTTTTTCAGTGGGGTCCTGAGTGCCCCAGGCACAGAGGGATGAGGTGGCTGTGAGCTGCGCTCAGCCAGCAGTGTGGTGACAGCCTGCTGCTGTGCCAGGAAGGAGAGCCAGCTGCTGAAGCAGGCTCAGGTCTTATGTTCCCAGGCTATTGTGAGAAGCCTCCTCCACATAATGGATAGTTTTTAAAAGCAGCACTCAAGGGTTTAGCAGGGCGGTTAAAACCTTTCACAGACACTTTCCAAATGCATTTTGAATTTTCTGGGTGAGAAATGCAGCAGGCAGAGAGCAAGCAGAATTTTCCTCCCAGACAATTCAAGGAACAGGAACCCTCTGTGAAATATCCAGTGTCACTGGCTGATGGATAAATGTGAAACAGGGGTCCATAATGTCGGAGAAAGAGTACTAAGGAAGAGACAGAAAGGAATTCCAAAACCCCACTTCTTGTGGGGTTTTGTGTCCAAGTGACCAAAACCCCACTTCCAAAACTCCACTTCTATATGTTCCCTGTGTACCCCAGTTTGCTGGGCCTTTCAGAAATCCACCAGAATGGCACTGGTTGCCAGGCACAAGATCTGACATTGCCCTCAAATCTATCTACCTTTTATTTTTTTGGTGTAAACCAGCCAACCACTGCAGAGGTAAATCCTAGGGAGAATATTGCTGATTTCTGAAAACCTTTCCCTGTAGACAGACCTCTTCCTGGTCAGTGATAATTTTTTATCACAACATTTTTTCTTGAAGCAGCTGGAGATATCAATTAAATGTTCAGCTGTTATAAGTCCTTGAAAGTCATTACGGCATGGTCTGTCACTGTTTCTATCCTTCCATTTTTGGGAACAACTTTCCTCTGTATTGACAAGTACTGCTGTAAAGTAATACTGACATCTACATGTCCTTGATTCCTCTTTGCACTGGAAGTATAAAGTTGAAGATATGTACCATGTCTTCCATGGACTCCTCTCAGTCGTGAGTCCAACTTGTGTTGAGTACATCGGTTCATCCATGATCAGCACACAGTACCAGACAGCCCATTATTTTCAGGTTGTCCATGGCCTCTAAGTCTGGCAAGTTGCTACTGTAGTACTTGTCATTCTTGTAGAATATACTAACTTGGGCAAATCTAGATTGCTCTGCTGCTCACCATTATTTGTCCAACACATACTGTGAAGAACTTAATACACAGAGACCACTTGGCACTCCGTAACAGATCTGTTCTGGTGCTGGAAGATGTCAGGTTCATAAAATTTTGAATTGATACCCTCAGTTAAACTAACAAAAAAATTCCAAATACTTAACAATAACAAATGCCGAACATAGTCAGGTACTTTCCTATAAACGCATACTCGTAATGAGAACATTTCACCCTGAGATTTTGTAATCAATCACCTACGTGAATAAGTTTACAGAGAAATTTACAGTGATAATCAAATGATCTATAGACTATGGAAGGAATAAATATTTATAAGCACTAGTGCATTTTTAAAGAAAGATTCTCCACAAAATTTGTAATTTATTTGTCTGTAAACATCAAATAGATACTTATAGTTATGTTGAGAGAAAAGGAGTAGTATTAGCAGTCACTGTTGTAATCAAAAAGCCTCAGTAACTCTGACAACATATTTACTATATTTATATATTTAAATTTGAACTTCAATATTAAGAATGCATCTTACTTGGCTTTTAAGGCACCACAATAACTTTAAGTTAGACAAGAAACAATAAAAAAAACCAACAACCCAAAAAATGAATGCTTGTACTTGAGGATCTCTTAAAATGGGGTCCCCAAACAAATAATTCAGAAATGACTAGCCTCTACTAGGAACTGAACTGAATAGTGATATTCAATCAAATAAACGGAATATAGCCCTTTTGCAAATCATTGTTACAAAAAGATATTTTACAGTTTAAGAAATGATTGCAAGAGTACAGCATGTTTTAAGAGCTTCAAGAATTTAGTGCAACTTTAAATTAACATTTGCTTTCTAAAAAATTGATCTAAATATATACATGTCTCTAACAGATGGGATAATGTGGAAAGAAACAAGTATGTTTCCAAACATTTGTTCAATTGCTCATAGTAAAAATCTGTGTTTGCCCCTATTTACAATCTCCTAATTCCCTCCTGTTTCTACTCCACAAAAGAAATGTTCACAGAAATACTGCCTAAAAATGTTGGGTTTGAATAATTCCATAAAGTTCTCAGGGGGTTTATCCCAAAAGTGTTTGGCTAATCTTCTGTTTGGATTGGGAGTCCTCCAGTTAGTGAAAATAATACAGTACTTAGATGCCCCAAGAACATTTTCGTTTCATAAAAATAAAAGTCAACAACATTTTAAAATAATACCTCTGGTAAACTGCTTGAGAAAAATGAATAGTTTCTGTACAGAATTAGCACCTCTATTATTCTTTGAAATATGATTAGCAAACATGGCATAAGTGGTCATGTTTCTTCAAGTGTAAATAAGCAAAGGAAGCAAATTCTTTGTTTCCAGGGAAAGTAGACGTCCAAGTTTAGACATTGTTCTTGGAAAGCAGGAAGCCTAGGTTCTGGGGAAAATTAAAAGTAAAAAAAAATCCTCACAACCAGTGGCCATGGTCAGTATTAATGTGAAGTAGAATTTCACCATTCTGGGTCTGCTTTTGCTGCCTTTTAAAAGGGGAATCTTTTAAACCCAGTGATATTTATAGATCTGGGTATGAGTGGTATGAAAGTTTCCAAACTTACATCCCAAAGTGTAACACAACTGCTATATTTCAGAACAAAGAAGTAAAACAGTTGTTGCCTGTTAAATATAACATCTTTTTCATTTAGGAAACATTATTTGTTGCTTCTGTAGAAGTTAATTGTGCAACTAGAACATTACATTTCTATTTCACACCATTTCTTCTTGTCTTGTTTAAAATCACACCCACAATGACGTGTGTGATGATTTTGATCATTTATCTCTAAGTCAGGAGTCCAAGCAGACCTCAGGCCAGCAGTGACACTACACACTGACATGTCAAGATTTATTGCTGATGCAAATGTGTGATCCCACTCCAATGGCCCCGTGTCCACATTACAAGAAATACCTTTGTTACCCACAGATGTTTGAGACTCGGCCTCAGTGACTCCAGATGCAGCCACCTCACACCCCAAACTAACAGTGAAGATTGCTCTGGGGATCCAGAGCTGCAACAACATTTCTTTTGACTTCTTTCTTTCCCTACTGCAGACACGCTGACCTACACACTGGTATATCAGCGCCTTTCATATGATCTTGAAATGGAAATATAAAGTTCTGCCTTTCTTATCACCTACCTTTTCCTAGCTTGTGAAGGTTTCTGGTCTATTCCAAGATATCATTTATATCTGCTCCTCCTAATGTTTCTAGCTTGGCAATAGGATTGCTTCCAGGTAGTCATAAAATCTGGCTGTCAGTCCTTCTGGCCAGCCCAAGGATTTTAACCCAGCACAGCCAGTAGTGGTTCAGATTTTCATTTTTTACATTCTTCAGTAAACCTGCCTCCTGCAGATTTTTGCTTTGAATGTTTGTTTACTTCACAGCTTATAAACAGCTTAGGTCTGATTCACAGTTCCCCTAAGACTGGTTCACACTGGAAGGTAAAGGGAAGTTAAAGTGCCAGAGGCCCTGAGCATAATAGATAATTTAGGCTTTCATCAAAGCATCCTTTGAGTCAGAGCTTTCCTGCTCAGCTGTCTGATGAAACAAGATTGTCCTGTAACATAACTTCATATTTAACAACAACATTTCCAAAGGTCTAACAACCCTGCTCCTTAACAGATGATGTTCATTACCACAGCAAAAATCTCTGTATTGCTTTCATCTCGTACATCTTCTCCAGTCCCATTTTCTTTCACAGAAATAATGTCTGGGGATAGTTAGAGTACATGCATTAGTATGATTTATTTTCAGAAAATATATCACTCATTATGGTGATAGCAGCCAGGATAAACCTTCAGAAATATTTTTAGATGTCAGAAATAGGGCATACTTTATGGAGAGGAGAAGTGGGGGAGTGGGAGGGAGAATGGATGCTTAAAAACAATAGAGAGTCTGCTGCTTCCAGTGTGATATAGTTTGTGCTTAATTTTAAACTGGAGTTAATAAGAATTAACAGGAATCACTTAATAAGTAAACAGTGTACACATCATTACTGTTCTTGTCTTTGTAAGACTTTCCATGCCACTCCAGAGCCTGTTTGTGCTGAGGAGGACAGGACTGTAACATAATGATGGTATGTAATTCTTCATTTTCTTCTTGTCTTTGATGTATTTTTCATAAATCTTACAGACTTTGCTGCTGCATTAATTTGATTTTATTCTTGCCATGTTGATAAGTGAGGAAATGAGACCAATAGACGCCCACACTTGAGGGCAGAGCTCTCCCTGAACTGGAGTATTTCCTGCCATAGCCACTCCCGTCTTTATATGTGCCAGTGGAAAACTTCT
>QWTY01009848.1:0-32005 GCA_008033365.1 Pseudorectes ferrugineus
GCCCCGCCCCGCTGCTCCCGGCGGCACCGACACCTCCCCCCGCCCGCCGAAGCCTCGGGAGGCACCGGCGCGGCCGAGCCCCCGTCCGCACCTTTCCCGCCCGGGTCACCCCGGCCCTAAAATGGCCCCGCATCGTGCGCGGCGCCGGCCGAGAGGAGACAATTCAGTGCTTGTGCTGTAATTCAAACGGAGGGCGACACGTTCTCCTCAGCCCTGTCTCCTTAGCAAGCATTAACCAACTCATCGTTTTCTGACTCATTTCCTCTGTCTCGCGTCCGACTCGGCTGACACAGCAACACCTCAGAGTTACCCCTCCCATCGCCAGCTGTTCCCTGCTTCCCCCCGCCACCGCTCCGGGCACGGCTGGTGCTTAGTGCCCCAGCACTGCCACTCAACACAGGGGGGCCCACACGACCCATTTTAGCTGGAATTAGTGGGGCTGCCAGATGTTTCCCGGCTCACCGGTGCCCCCAGTCCACGCTGAAGAGCTGGTGGGTACCTGCACAGCTCTGCACACCACCGTTGGCCACCACCCCTGCCTTACCTCCGAGTTCTGGTACCTGGCAGGCAGCTGACCCGCATCTGAAGACAAAAGAATAAATATAGCAGCCTGTCCACTGTGTTGCTTCTACCTGTGCTGCTGCCAGTGAAACTAATACAAAAAAACCCACGAATTTTTAAGAGAAAATGCCAGTGTCATGTTCACAAAGTGCTTACTTTCATCATAGCTGATTTTACATTTAAGTCTTTTCTTCCTTTACTAATGTTTTTGTAAAGGTTTTCCCCTTCTGATCTCCTTTAGAGTTGTTGTAGGAAGCCGTTTCATCTCAGTGCGACTGTCAGAAGTGCCAAGTTCTGCTTTGCACGACGTACATGAATTATTCTCTGTTGTACAGTGCCAGAGATTGGTTACATAAGTAGATTTTTGTTCCTGCTGCTCTTCAGCCAGGTAAAAAAGTACCATTTAATGGCTTTACAAGCATTTTGGATTCCAAAGGAAAACAGGTAACCCACACTACCCATAATGCAAGTTCACATGAGCAGTGATGTTTCAGCGGCTGTTTAGGAGAGGAGAAAGATGGAGCAAAAAACAGGAGGCAGAGAAAGCAGCAAAGAAGTTTCAGGCAGATAAAACTCATCATCAGGGCAGTACTACTCAGTGCTCATGAGAGCAACTCAATCCATTCACAACAAATTATCTTCAGGTTACAACCACAACATAGGAACAGCCAGGCTGGGTCAGGCCAAGGGTCCGTTTAATTCAGTATACTGTCACTGACAGTACACAATAATAATGCCTGCAGAAGAGTTTCAGTAAGATAATAGAGGCATTTGCTCCATATACTCTTTCCACTATACACTCTTATCCTCAAAGGGTTTGTACCACACCAATCTCCTGAAAGAGGAATTCTCTAGGCTTAACAGTTCCTCATGGATTTTTGTTCTATTAGTTTGTTCCTTGAACCTACATAAAATTTGATATCTATCAGATCTTGTGCTCATCAGTTCCACAGTTTAGCTCTGTTCTGTGGAAAAACTCATAATGCTTTATTTTGAATTTGCCACTTGAAAATTTCACACTCTTCTCCATTTTTCTTATACTGTGAGACTGTAAGCACAAATGAAGAGCATTTTACCCCTGTATATCATTTGTGATTTTACAGGCAATTGTCAAATCCTCTGTCAGCCATCTCCTTTCTCCAGATGAGGAGTTCTAATCTTTTTTGTTTACTATAAAATAGTTCAATAACCTTGGTCATCCTTGATTTAGGATGGGGACATGAACTACACAACACTCTCAAAAACCAGGTCACCATATTAATTTGCCTTTTTTCCCTCCTCTATTTCTCTTCATTATAGTCCTGTTTCCTGTTTTGACTGTTCATGAGGACTAATGTGAACCGATCTATTTGTGAACTACTTAATCCTAAGATTTCTCTGCTGAAAGGCAATACTTCATTCATAACCCACCTGTTTATATAAATTGAGCTTTTTTTTGCTATGTGCATAATTTTATACTCACAGACATTATTATATGTTATTTTTACAACTGTATATTCAGTTTCATAAGGTCCTGCTGCAGATAGCCCTAGTTTGGCTGAATTGTTTTAACACCCTTACCCTGAAGGCTTTAAATCTCATCAGCAAACTTCGTCCTTTCTCTGTTTGCCTCAATTTCCCCTTCTCTCAATTATAGACTCTCTCTTCTTTTTCTTATCTCTTACCCAATTAAAGAGAGCAACCATAAAAGCCCTTTCTTTTCTATGAGCCTTTGTTAAGAGACTTTGTCAAATGCTTTGGAAATCCAATTGGATTGTATCCATTGGACCTCTACTTCCTTTGAAGAAGTTTATAGATAGACAGGTCGGGATTTCCTTTCAGAAAAATCATGCTGAGTCTGCCTCTCAATGGCATATTTATCCCTGTATCTTTTTGCATTTCTTGTTACAGATTGTACATTTTTACATTTTCTCCAGACTCACTTCAGTATCCTGAATCCCTCTACAAAAAAAAAAAAAAGCTCTTTGAGTGCAATTTTACTGTTTCCAAAGCTCAGTTTACCAGTCTGAACAATCAGCCTTTTTTTAAAGTTCTCTGCAACATGCTCCACCCATAGAGATGCATTTCAAGTCATCCTTAAACTGCTGCCAACTACTGAGGTACAGAGCAGAATCCATGGCCTGGGCAAAACTAAGAAATTGGAGAAGGAAAGGGAAAGAAGAAATATTATCTGAACTAGAGAGGATTTGTGGAAAGCCAAACCACTGTTTATTACATATCTAGGATATGTAATAAAAAGAGATCTTTGTATTGATCTTTTGCTTTTATTCAGGACCAAGCTGGCCCTGAACTTGCAAATAAAAGTCAGAAAAAGGAGACCAAAACTCAGAAAAGCTGCAGAACTTACTTTAAAAGTTGCATCTTGCTGCAGCATCCCAAAACCTGAAGTTGGCATTAGTAAATGTGCCATACAGATGTATTTTTGCAGGGATAGCTTGCATTACCTCAGTCTAGTTACAGTCCTTTATGTAACACTCCAGAAGTTACAAGGCAAGGGACACAGATCTTTACCTCTAATGATTCACTCAGTTGCATTGATTCATCAGTAAGAAATTACATTTTCTACAGTCTGAATATTTAATTTTCATAAAACATTATTCATTTCAATGCTAGTTTTTCCATTAACACCAAGGATTCTGTGAATGCTTGACAGCACTGTTAAACTTTAGAAGTTTTAATGAGTAAATTTTTCACACATATGAGAGAATAAGGTAATTTATATGCTCCGAGTCCAAAGTGTTTCCACAAGTTCTAGGGATTCATGAGGTGAAGAATTTGAGTCACACACATTTTCCAAACCAGACCTGAGTAAACTCACCTTTAAGCCACTGAAATATTAGGAACTGCTGTTGTGAAATAAAAAGGCTGTATGATATAAAGCCAAACGGGAAGTGTTGAAAGAGGAAGCTTGTAGTTCTACAATTCTATAAGAATAAAGAGCAGAAATCCTTCTTGATACACTTTCCAAGGTTTCCTCTACAACCCTGGTTGTATCCTCTGAAGAGGATAGGGAGACAGTGGGTAGAAACCAGGTTTTCCATGTAAGAGAAAGCTAGGATTTTGAGATTTTCTTCTTTCTTCTAAAATGGCATGAAAACTTCCTGTAGAAGAATGTGGAGAAACCAAATTTGATTCAATCAAAAGGTATCATTTAGACAAAGTCTGTGCTTCAGTTTGATCCTGATCTTTCAAAGCTTTTTGTAATATAAGCCCTTTCGAAATGTGTTCCAAAGCTATTTAAAAAAATAATTGTATCTCTTCCAGAAATACCAGAATGTTATGTTTTGATCTTTGTGAATTACTTTACTTCTATGTTAGCTTTTTTACTAAAACTTAATCTTACATAGTTTCTACAACTGCATGTAAGTGCATTGGCACAAATATTTAAAATAAGGAAATATCAACTTTCATTTACAATATCTTTCAGGGAAAACCTGTGTCTGATTTCAGCCACAAAACGAAAACTCATAAGAATTATTAAGAAGGTAATTGCAGGACATGATTTCCATATAGCTGCCTTGCAGAACTGGGAATATAGTTGTGGGAAGCTTTTAAAGTGAGGGGAAGACAAACCTTTGGTTAAGAATCAGGTTGGTACTGTAGAAATTTCCTAACAGAAAAGAAAAAGTATTATGTAATTATTATACGTATATATAAAGTATTATGTAATTATACACATATATATGTTCAGATATGTACAAAATGTTAGGGTGGGATGATTTTTTAAATTGTTTTTATTTTGGGGAAGGAGACGTGCTTTAAAGACTGGTCATTTGGGACTACAACAATGATGGGAGAAGCTGATGATTGCAATTACTAGTCTTCCTTTTGGAAAAGGAGAAGAAATTTGGAAAAAAAGAAGAAATTAGGATTGTTTGCAGAAACAGAAAGAGGAAAGCACCATGGCCTGCCTCCTTGTGGAAGGGCTCGAGTGGGATGCAAGGTTTCAGGGGATGTGATTTTCAGATCAGTAAGATCTTTTTGCGGCAGCACCTTCTCCCAGTGCTCATTTCCTCACTTCCACCCTCTCGCCGTATTTCCTTGGCCATGCCAGCCCCGCCGTGTGCGGGCTCTGCTGTAAAACCCATTAGCAGAGTGATCTGGGTGTAAAAAGCCCAGATAAAAAGCCCGGGAGTATGAAGCGATTGTCGGAGATGCTGAAGTGCGGAAAGCGCCTCAGCTGGCGCCCTCACAAAGGGCACGGGCTGCACAATTACC
This sequence comes from Pseudorectes ferrugineus, assembly GCA_008033365.1. Lineage (NCBI taxonomy): Eukaryota > Metazoa > Chordata > Aves > Passeriformes > Pseudorectes > Pseudorectes ferrugineus. The sequence goes on from QWTY01009848.1 coordinate 4,780, forward strand.
CTCACAGAAAGAAACATTAAAAACCAAGAGTCGGGAGAGGAGGTAAAAGAGAAAGCAGCCACACAACATCTGACAACCAGGGAAATGCTGAGAAAAAGGCTGAAAGGAAAAGGCCTGCATGCGTGAGGGTAATTGGAACCAAATAAACACATCTCCCCCCTTTCGTTCCCACCCTCTGAGGGAAACAGCATTTTACGCATTCCTCCTAAACAAGCACTTTGTGAATGTGTCACTTATTTCTGCCCGGAGAGGCAAGAAAAACATCGCGCTCCGGGAATTAACCAAGAACAGAGTTTGTTTTCAACATTTATTCCAGCCTTCTGTTTTCCAGCTACTCACCTCACCTCTGCCTCCTCAGGGGCTCTTCCAGAAGGTTCTGGGTGGCTGCACCTGCCTCACCCCAGTGCTGCCGGCCCCCAGCCCTGTTGGAATGGGACAGGCTTCCTTCAGGTCACATCTTCATCAGAGCAATGCCTTCAAAAGACTTTTAAAGGAGTTTAGGTGCTCCAGAGCTGGGAGTGGAGGAGGCATAGGGTGGGCAGCAGGGGCCAAACCCATCCCAGCTGGCTCTGTTTGAGGCCTTAGCACCTGGCTCATGTAAACCCTGAACTCTCATCAAAATCAGCCTCCTCATTCACCTTTTAAAGGGAGCACCAGGATTCCTTGCTGGCCTATTTTCCCCATCCAATGTTACTCCTAAAGTTGCTTCTCGGGCCCATTCAGCCCTGCTTAAAAACTGGTAGAAAAGTGAGAGAGGGGAAACACTTGATGTTTTGTGCAGTTGAGGGGTTTTTTTTGAGGAGGGAAGAAGCAAGTGGAAGGTAATTCTCCACACAAGTTCATAGAACGATAGAACTATTTAGGTGGGAAAAGACCTTTAAGATCATTGAGTCCAATCATTACCCAACACTTCCAAACCCACCACTAAACCATGTCCCTGAGTGCCACATCCACTCGTTTTAAGTATCTCCAGGGATGGCGACTCCACCACCTCCCTCAGCAGCCCATTCCAATGTCTAATCACTCTTCCTGTGAAGAAATTCTGCCTAATGTTGAACCTAAACCTGCTCTGGTGCAGCTTGAGGCCATTTCCTCTTGTCCTGTTGCTGGCTGCCTGGGAGCAGAGTCTGACCCCCATCTGGCTACATCCTCCTGTCAGGGAGTTGTAGAGAGTGATAAGGTCTCCTCCAAGCCTCCTTTTCTCCAGGCTAAACACCCCCAGGTCCCTCAGCTGCTCCTCATAGGACTTGTGCTCCAGACCCTTCACCAGCTTTGTTACCCTTCTTTGGATCACAAAGTTTGACAGTTAATGATAAAAGCCACTCAGCTGGAGCATCTGGAAGATTCACTGCAGAACTGCTTGGTTTCATTATAGAAACAAAATCAATATTTAAAGACTGACCTAATGGGTGTGCAGGTTTGGTGGTGTAAAACATCTGGGTCCAAAAAAGCCTTTTATTTCAAAGCAGTAGAATTAAAGGCAGTGAGGCAGCTGGGGCAGTGAGGCAGCTGGGCTGTGCCAACCTGGAAAGCCTGCTTTCCCAACTTCCCAAGTACAACCCGGCTGCTTTAAGTCCTGCCAGCCCAGAGAGGGGCTGACGTGCAGCGTTTCGGCTCTGACAGTGCTCTATAAAAAGCTCAACATCCTCTTTGTGCTCTAAAGCCACACTGCGGTTCCCCAGTCTAAATTAAATCAAGCCTAAAAAGACTTCAGAAAGGAGTGCACAAAAAAAACCAGTCAGGAAATTTCCAGCTGTTTTCCAGGTCCCACTTACCAGCAATAGGACTCGGAGCTGTTAGCGTGCGCTGGGGCTGATTGAAAAGAAGACGATAAAAGGTATGTTTTGCCCTTGAGCACATGAGACGTCACCACTTGACCTCCCGCCCAGGTTTTGCAGGGACATGGGCTCCATGCTGGTGCTCCCAGGGAGACGGTGACCCCCCAAGCCCCCGGGCCCCTTCTGCCATCCCTGACCCCGGGGCCCGTGAATTTCGCTTCCTCGTGGCTCCTCCTGGTGGCCGCGGGAGGACCCCTGACCGCGGAACCACTATGTCCTGTGATGCTCGGCTATGAATCCAGTGCTTCTGTGAGCAATAAGATACACCAAACTTACATATTTTTATAGGAGATCCACCACATTCCCCGGAAAAGCAGTACTCAATGGAAAATGGTGTCTGCTAGAAAGCATACAGCAGCAGAGATGCTTTTTTGGCAAGCACATTTCTGGGCATGCACTACCTCAGCAGGTAAACTGTTAATTAAACTATCATTAATGACTGGTAACCAACACATAAATGCATTCCTGTAAATAGATATTGCTCCATATCTCAGGTTATCAGTCATAATACTTAGTCTGAGATAATGACTTCCACACCAAATTACCCCACAGTAGCCATGTCATTTTTCTGTAAATTGTTGTATGTTTGAGGAGGATGCTTTAGCATATAATTGTGGTGAAATTAGGCTTGGCAAGGGATTACAGCAGCTGCAGAATCTCTTTGTTGGGCTAAGCATGAGATCCAAGTCTTCTAAGAGATGTTTTAATGTGCCAAGATCAATACTAGAGGGGCAGAGCTTAGAACAAATGGGCCACAAGTGCCAAGTTCTGCTGGTAAATCAGTCTGGTAATGACATGCCAGTGATGTCACAGCTGGTACTGGCAGTCTGAAGGGTAGAACAGCCAAAGCGAGCCAGGATGTGGCAGCCTGAGAAGCAGAGACAGGAGCCCAAGGTCTAGCAGTGACCTCTGAAGAGACAGCTGGGAGACAGACATTTGGTTTAGGGATATGGACTCTACTCTCCAGCCTGACTGATAATCAATGATCCAGAAAGGCAACAAGTAGATGAATCTGTGCCTTGAAATCTAGTGAGTAAACAATTTAAAGTAATCCCATAAAACCTTGATTTTGACATCTGCCACAGGGACAAGATTCCTTTCTTTACACTGCTTTTGACAGACTCTAAACTGCACATGGTAGCACATTGTGAGCAATAACAAAGCCAAAGTATTCCTGGTTAATGAATGGCAACTAGTCACTGAAAGTAACTGGCCATGAGCTCCATACAGATTAAAATTATACCTCTCATAGTTTAACAAATGGAACCAGACATTGCTGTGGGTTTTTTTTCCTTTTAAATTAGGAAGTGCCAGTTCTTTGGAATCCTTACTATACAAGCAACTTTGGTCAAGGTTAGTTGAGAGGCTGGAACTCTGGTCAAATTAAGTTTTTAGGGTACTAACCAGTACATAGCACCAACACAACACCTCAACAACCAGTTAAAAGCTTTGCTTTGCTGCTCTACTGCCTCGTGAAAATCCTCAACAACGGGCCACAAGCTTGCAGAGCACCACAGAATGGTAAACCTGCTTATCAGGCCACTCTCTAGAATACAGGGAACTCATGGTCATATCCTTGAACGAGACTAAAAACCTGCTCCAAGATCTAGACACATGCTCTTTTTCTCCTGAAGTTTCACAGTTATTTCCTTGGAAAAAAAAAGGAGGTAGTTTCCAAAGTAACTAAAACTTCATGTTTTGTTGTGCTGTGTTCGAAACTGGAACTTGAAAAACTAAGGGGATGCTTATGTGAAAGGTTTGTTGTAAAAAAAGGAGGAAACCCTTCCATTTAAGATTAATCCAAGCCCCTATTTACTGTAAAAGTCGCAATAGTGTAAGACAGCCGAGCAGTAACAGCTTGTACTCCTGACTCTCTGGAAAGGAAGACCTGTCAACAGACTTTTTTAAAATGTGCACACAAAGACACAAAGACAAATTATAGAAAAAGGTACCCATTTATTCAAGGTATGACAAGGATATTTACAGTATTCATTTGCTCAGAATAAGATCCATCCTTACGAGTTTTAAAGCAGCAATTATAAATTACATTTAAAAGGGGAAACATTCCAAGCATGTTTCCGTTAAGAGATATTTTTACAAGGACAGAAACACTTTAAGGCTAAGTTGTTTTGACCTTTGCTGCCACCCACATTTATCTTGGCAAAACCGTCTCAAAGATGTTACCTTGAGGGATAGACTATGCTAAATTCAACATACAATTCTGTTCCCTCAGATGCTTTTCACAACAGTTCACATGTGACAAAAAATTGACTTTTGATTTAAAACAATGAATTAAATATAAATGAGATGACCTGCCTATACCCCAACTTCCCAGAGAGGCAAAAGATCATCCACAGCAACACATTAACTACCTCCAAAAGACATCATCAGCTTTCTTGTTGATGAAGGTACTTCAGCTTACCAAGCAAGTTGCTGCAGCCAGAGATCCACAGTCATGTGGTGCAATCCACCTTTCCCATCACATTATTTCTCAAGAGAGAAGAACAAAAACCTTCGGGTAGCTGATTTCTAAGGTAAATGATGAACACTGTCTGCTTTAGACAGCACTTGGTTCCCACAGCACAGACTAGTGCCCTACCACAGCAAACAGGACGAGTTGGCTAAGCTGCTGTAGTGTTATTCTCTAGTCACTGTAACACACAACAGAGTTATAGGAGCAGTTAAAATTGGGTTATCTAAAATGGTTTATCTCTTGAGGTAGAGCCCACAAGTCATATTTACTCCTGTCTGTAAACTGTAATGCATGTGCCATCAAGCAAATATAGCCATTTTTGGTCATTTATAAAATAAAACCACTTATTTTTCAGATGTTATTAATTGTAAAATAACAGCATTTTTTTCCTGAATAATTTTGTGCCTGTTTTGGAAGGAAGCAAATTGAATATCGATAATAGTAGATTGTAGCTATTTATACAGTTGCAATAAAAAACCCCATGTTTTATACAAATAAACTTCAGAGCAACTTTCAAAAGGGTTGGTATATGAGGATTCTTTTTAACTTAAAACTTATTTTGGAAAATTCCAATTTTAACTGCATAATAAAAAAAAACCCAACAAAAAACAAAAAACCCCCAGTCATTAGACCTTTAGGCTAGATAGCTACTTTTAATACTACATTGGGTAATTGGTTCAGGATTACATGAAAGGGAAGAGAAGGCGAAACACAACAGAAACCCCCCTCCCCCCCCCGCCTGCACAAACACAATTCACTGAATGGGCCCGGTTTGTTAGGTGAGGACACTGTAACTAACACTATTGAAAGTGCACAACGTTAACATTCCAACAGAAGCAGAAACGTGACCCGTGCTTTAGGAGGGGACATTTATTCCAGGTTAGCCAAGAATCCTCTGTAACAACAAAGCTGTTGCTGTAACCAAGAGAAGTTGTTTGAAGATAACCAGATAACCCAGTAACAAGTTACAAACACATGGAAATTGGCACTTGATCTTTAGTCAGCCCCACTCACTCAATTTTCTCCCCAGAGACTCACGAACACAGAACTTTAAGTTTCCATTTTATTACCTTAAAAAATAAAAGTCAATTTGTAGTTCCAGAGTAAACAAAGAAAGCTTAGTTTCAGACTGTTTAAAAACAAAGCTCCAAATTCTGGTAAGTTACATTTCACAGGGTTCACATCAGCACCTCAACCTAATGCATTTTTTTGTGAACTAAGCGTATTTCACAAAGTTTTCATGTTAGTGACAAGGGGCTACATTCTCATCTGGATGCACATGTAACATGGCTCAAGGAGAACAACCTGGAAGGACTGCAAGTCAGCTTCCACAGTTCCCCACTGAGCTCTACATGTTCAGAACCAACATTTAAGACCAAAGTTATTAAAGACTGACCTTTTGCATATTCCAAAACGGAAGGCAAATACAATCAACTAACATTTGGCTTTGAAACATTAAAATAACAATGCTGTATTTCAGCCACATATTTACAAAAATGTTTACAACAGAACTGAGTAGGGTTTCCTTTTTATTGTCATAATACACTTATAGATGAATAGTCATCTTAACCTTCATGCAAAGATGCATCTCTTGTTACACAAGAAGTTTCCTGTTTGATTTTTTTGCACTCTGAGGATAGCAAGCAGAGGGTTGGGTAAATTTGGGTCACCCTTAAAATGTAGGCCCATTCGCTCTACTGCACCTTCAAAATAAGGAGGTAAAGGACAGGCACCATTAATTCCACAAGGGTTCATTGCCTCTAGTATGTTTTCCAAAACCAACAAAAATAGTCTTGAACAGTTGTAACATGGGTTATTCCATGACTTTCCCCTCTTCAGTTTACTTCCTGAACTCTGGAGTTACTTTCCTAGAAGCATACTTGCCGAGCTTCTTTTCTAATGTATATTGTTGACTATACATTTTAAATTAAACTGTTATGTAAAGAATGTAACAAGCTTTTTCCTTTGTACACAACTTAATCTTTGTGCTGCGTATTCTTCAAAGGGATTTTATAAATAATACAGTAAAAGTTTAGATCAGTCTTCCACCCTCTTGTCATTATACCATGTTGTTGCTTTCTCCAACTTTATCTACAAGCTGTGGAAAAGGAGACAAAAAGGTTTTAAGCTGATGACATTTATGCACAGTGAAGCTACTCTCAAATATTGCTTGCTACTTGCACAGTTAGTATGCGACTGGAAATGAGAGTCAAGTAGTACTTACCGAGGTCTCATGATTTAGGTTTGTGAAAACCAAAATTCTTACAATTGCAATTGTGTTTCTGCATGACATGTTTTTCTCATATAGACATTAACAGTGCAACATGAAGATGCAACAGAATGAGAAAAGAAATAGAAGAATGCAGATAACACTGCCAGCTTAATGGTTAAAACAAAACAATACAGTCTCAGCCACACATGCATTAGTAGACCAAGGAAGATATTTCAACTGACCATTACTCTGGATTCTCTTCTGAGCCTACGTAGGCTTTGAATAAAACATTAACAATTATCTTTTAAAAACAAGATTTAACCCCATTATGATCAAATTAAATATGATTAAGATCAATTGACAAATGAAACATTCAATTGATCATGAATTATGAGCCACAACTTGGCCTAACTGCGAGACTGGAACAGATGATCTGGAACACTCATTTTTAAAAAACATCCTGTATGCATCTAAGTTATTCCCACTAATAATTTTTAGTAGTAGCTATTAAAACTGTTGCTTTCAAAACCAGTATTACAAATGCTTGTGTTAAAAATACATACCAAAATCAGCACAGTAAAAGTAGTTGACTGAAACACCCTAGATTAGCATCTTTCTGGTACCTGTTAATTGTCTTCAAATCCCTGGCCATTTGGTTAAAAAAATTGAAAACTCCATTTGAAAAAATACAAATCTTAGTAATAAAAAGATGTAGCCTGGTGCAGTGGACCTTAATAAATATGTTTGATGAATGACTATGCATCATGAGAGTTTCTGGGTTCACCATACAAGCCGCAACTTAACATTGAACTCCACTGTTCGCTTTTACAGGCCACTTTTCATAAGTTCACCCAAACACTGCACCACGAATGGTGTCCTCTTCATTGTACAGACAGGAGAAGAGGCCCAGGGTAGTGGCAGGATTCACCTATCTGGTCACCCAGGGCCAACAGTGAAGCAGGAAGAACCCCAGCGTTCCCAGTCACAATGCAGGGCTCTTCCCACTTCACTACCCACGAGCAGGGGCAGCTTCTGCAAACGTGTCCTTTTGTTCCTTTTACACCTACAGGTCTCTCCCTGGGAATGAATGTGATGTGTATGGTGCAAGAACTGTACAGGAATGCACTTGAAGTCATTGCTCCAAAGTTATATTTGCTTTATTTTGATGCATTTCTACTAGTGCTAATCAGTGGAATAAAAACCAGAACAAGGTTCAATTGTTGCATGAAGTATCAAACTTACCGAGCTTATACCAGGTAAATTCAAGAGATATCCAAGAACTGGAACTCTTCTAATAAAGCCGACCACCACAGGAAAGAACCCCCTTTAGGTAAGATATCAGAAGATTGTATTAGTTTTTATAATTAAGTTTTTCTCATATTGCTATAACATGAAAAAAATAGCAGGTAATTTTTAAACCAAGGTTACATAAAATCTTGCAACTTGTTAGCAGCACACTTGTTTACCAAATACATCAATACACATTCATCAGAGAAAGGAGAAAACCAGGAAAGAAATGGTGTATCTTTAAATGGATTTAATTTTCTTTGTAGCTGGCAACTCTCAGTCAGCTCATCAAAAAATAACTCAAGGGAGAATACCCAACTTAGTCAGCAAAACTGATTTCTCAAAATTAGCATACATATTTTGAGATAACTCCTCTCTATATAATAGAAAATACATTCAAGACCCAATGTAGAAACAAGGGAAGTTAGTTCTGAGTAATTAAAAGCATGTATGGTAATCTTTACATTAACTAAAGAAAATGAAGCATGACAGAGTTGTGTATTCATTTATTTCCCAAATTTAAGTCAGCGGTTTGAGTCATGACCCTGGGGATGTTGCCTGGCATAGCTGCTATGGTGTAGCCCTTGCACTATCTGCTTAATCTCTGCAGCAGAAAAACAAATTTTCTGTGGCAGTATCTCAGCTGTTTGCAGCCAGCTGGTGGCATTCCCAGCGATCTCGTGTTGAGCATTCCCTGCGTGGAATAAGGATTAACGTGCAATGAGGCTTCAGCCACTGCGAAACAGTGAAGTTTCACAAGTCATCATCCTCTTCACCACACTGCTATGAACTATTTGCTGGGTAATATCCATACCAATAAGGGGGTTTTTGGAGATTTTTTTTTTAAAGACCAGATCATTTCAGCGGCCCAGTAAATTGTGATGCAGGGCACACAATCCACTTGTAACAGATTAAAACAACAGCTGTATCCAAGAATAAGGAATATTCAGTACAGGAAGGATAATATTGTCAGCCATAACTCTGCATGCCTATAATCTGAGCAAGGCTCCAGAAGCACCTTAGATTACAACAACTGTCCCATAATAGCCAGGGCAGTTTTCTGCTGTGCAACCAAGCAGCAGGATCCTGAGGAACAGTATAAAATGATGCTTGAGGAAAGACTTCATTTGTAACTTCTTCAGAAAGGAGCAAGTTGCTGACAACACGATGATGAACTGAACCAGACTGAAGCAAAACAAAAAGCTTTGCTTGAAGCAGTCACTAGCCAACCCTGTAGCAAGGGATTTAAACTCTATCAACTATTAAGCACTGGAAAAGATGGTCATAGAACCATGGAATTGTCAAGGTTGGAAAAGACATTTAAGATCATTCAGTCCAAACCACTGGTCTCCAGATGCTTTAAATTAAACCAGATCAGATAAACATTCACACCTAGAATTATCTATCCCTTGTTGACACCCTTCAGGCTAAGGGATTGTCCTAGGGATAACTATTGATCTTTTATAAACCTCTCAACACTATTTTACCTTGCTAGCACCACTAGATAATCCATAACTATACCTGCTTAGACATAGTAACTTATAACTCTTCTGAGATTTTTTAAAATGAGGGTGTTTTGTTGGAAACACATTCTACTTGCTTTGTACTGGCTGATTAAACCAAGCACTACATGCAAGAAGTGATAGTGTATTCAGTGAAATACTGTGATTATCAAAGCACTTGCAGTGACAGAATTCAAAGTAACACAGAGTAGAACAATAAGAAATACATTAAACCCACAAAATTAATTTTCTGAAATTTCACTGTCTTCAGTGAGAACCAAGTTCAGATTTGTTTTTAAAAATAAACATTTTAATTGAACTAAATACCAGATTAACATATGATTTTACTGAGTACAAAAAGAGCTCCATGAGAACAGTGGTTTCACTTTGATTAACAGGAACAGTATTATTTAGCCATTCACTGAACGCTTCAGGGTCTGAAACTTGATCAATAAGCATTAGTGAAACAGTCTGCATCGGGACAGAAGTCCAAGAACAACTAGAAGCCTCCCTTTCTACTTCTTTGCATATTTTTTGCTTTTTTCTGTAGGGAAGCATGGAAACTTCAATCGTGGAAATAAAGATAAAAATATAGATATCTATGCAGGTTGTAACAAGTCAGATTCTTTCACTATTACAGTTGCATTTATGAAGAACTTAAATGACACATTGTGAAAGTTATAACATATGTCAAGATTGCTGTTAAAAAAATGAGAATTTCCATTTTTCCTTAACTCAGTCAAGACACTGCTAACCCAAACAAGCAGTTCTGACTCTAAGGCACAATTGTAACGAAACATGACAGAAAACATCTTTTCCCTGGGCTGCCATAAGTGATGAAATGGTAAGGTTACAAACCTGGGATGGTAGTAACTAAATATTTTGCCCCGTTTGTTAAAGAAAAGAACAAACTCCCCACCAAAAATAGTACCAAGTATCCCTTTTCCATGAGGAAATATTTAAACTTCACACTGCTAACAATTTGGGCTCCCGCATATTTTGAAGCTTTACAATTCTTTGGTTAGACATCAACATTACCGAAGTCACTTTGGTAAATGCCTCACAAACATTAGCAGATTTGAGTCTTGGAAAAATACTTACCAACTTGTAAATAAACAATTTCATATAAAATCTGACAAAAAGGAACACTTAAAGGATGCTGCTTTGTCAACTCCAACACAGAAACACTATACAAACACATTTATTCCTAGATAAACCAACACAGAAAGTTATTTTCAAACAAGACTTACCTGAACAATAGGAAGAACCCATAAATTTCAAGGATCATTCCTATTAAAGGCCAACCAATGAGAACTATGAGCACACCACCCAGGAAGAAGCCTGTTGCTTTCATTTTGTGTTTTTGAAAGAAGAATCTGAACGTTCTTTCTAAACCGATAACAAAAGACAAGCCAGCCACAAACAAAACCTAGAAAAGACAAAACCAAACCAAATTAATTATAATTAATTATTAATTAACCAAATGTTAATTATGTTCCTGAGTACAGGATGTAAACATATATATACATATATATTTTACAAAATTAGACTGCTTTTCTTGCACAACTTCTTCTTATACCAAAAGACAGATTGTGAGAATGAATTTACTATTGATTTTCTTTTGTAAGGTCCATCTTAAAGCACTTGTAGCTCTCAGCTGCTTGAAAATAAACAGTCTATCCTGTGTGGCCACTGCCAACATACTCAAGACAAAAGACCTGCTGACAACAGTTGTATCTGCCCTGTCACGTACATACAATCTTTACAAGTGGTGCTGAAGCTTAGTACTACTGACAGCAAAGGTTCCTAAAAACTAAGAACACACATAAAAGCACCTCTGTTCTGTGCCACTGACATCTTCAACAGCTTGTACTGATCTACTCATAGTGCAAAGCTAGAGAAGGAAAACAGCTGAACAGTTGTTTTTTACTGGGCAGAGCCTTTTTACTTATTTGTTTATTTATTTGTTCCAGTATAGACTGAACACTATCACACTAGTCTCAACTAGTTAGAACTATTTCTAGTGTCCTGCAGCAACAGGACTCATAATTATTTCAGCTTGTAAGCACACATCTGGGCAACGTTTTTGCTCAGAAAGTGATAGCATCTCAGATTTTACTCAAGATTGTTTTACTCAAGTTTAAGTTTTGTACAGTATTTAATAAATCACTTTCTTAGAACCTCCTGCCCTTTCTGATAAAACTGTTTTTTTTATTAAAAACAACTCTCTGCAAGAATACAGTTACCTTTTCTTGCATTATCTTTGGTTACCACATAGCCTGTCATTGTCTCTTCCTACCTACGTTTTCATAATTTTCCCTAAACAGGATCTCATATTTCCACCTTACATTAGGCAAAGAAAAAATAAGCATTATTTCATTTTCACTCTTCCACTGCACACTTGATTTGATGGTTCATAACAATGCTTCAACTAATGCACCCAAATTCAGATACACAATTTTATATTTTCCTTCAGTGAATCTCAGTATTTAAGAAACTGATCTGTTTTGACCACAGACTTTTAGGCATCAGCAAAAGAGGGGGTGAACCTCTACCAACCAGGCTGTGCTTTGGCTGGCTGGCAAAGCTGAGAACAGCAGAGACACAGAGATTATCACATGCAGAAAACACCCTGTCATTTTATATTTGGATTGGAAACCAGAACGAGGATTTATGTTCTGTGCTGCTTTGAGCGACAACTTCGATTTGGTAAAAGCTGAAGATACTGAATCTCTCTTTTATGAAGGGGGTCTGGCTTTTCTAAAGCCAGAAGTGTCAGCAATTCATACTTCTCTCTTTCCTCATACAGCACTGCAAAGCTACATAAGCACGTACTTAATGATTCTTATCCAAATATATACTTAAATTGACAGTTATCTTAGAGGATCGCAAAAAATCACATTTGCAGCAGCACAACAACTGTGGGACAAGCTGCTTCTTGTCTACCAACATCCCACAGGCCTGACCCAAGGTGATATTCACATCAGTGTGAGCTGTTCTAACCTCAATCAGGAAAAATGAATCACTCCTATCACTGAGCACAATTCCTCCTTTATACCAAATCACCACAGTAATCTTTGTCATGCAGCTTCAAACTGATAACATACTGTACTATTTTTAGTTTATCTTTAATAGATCACATACTTGATTCTAAGCAGTGCAGAAAAGGCACTTACATTTCCAATAGCCAAAAGAGCTTTGTCAAAGAAGAGTATCATTCCAAAGAAGAGGAAAAACACTCCAAAGCCTGTTAGTCCCATTCCAATCTCTGAAAAAGAAGCAAATTTAGGCATGTAACAAAACAAGGTACGAAGAAAACGTCATAGATAAAAATTGGGAAAAAAATTAGAACATCCAATCTAAAGACATTTTAAATTTAGAAGCTACCCTGAGTGTACAAATATCGTAAATCTTGTAGACACCAATTACTTTAACAGACAGATCTTTGGAAGCTGCTTATCAAAAAAGTCCATATTTGGAACTAGACACTGAAATTGAATGCAACCAAAAGCAATCACGCATACAATACATATGGCAAAGACATATGTCCCTTTTGATTAATTGCGAGTATGGAGAAAAGGATTGTTTTGTAAAGAGATAATGAAACTTTGTTTTCCAGATTAGATCAGTTGGTCAGTACAGGGTACAAATAACACCAAGGTCATGGGTTTGATTCCCATATGGGTCATTCACAGAAGAGTTGGACTCAATGATTCTTGTGGATCATGAATGGATTCTAGTGATCCTTCCCTTTCAATTCAGAATACTCTGGAATTTGAAGATCTTATCCCATTATCTTTACCACAGTAATATAGGTACCCTGGTCCTCTCCATCCTCCTGAGACCCCATGTTCCATTTCCCATAACCTTGCATAGCAGTCTCACTCCCCCCAGTTTCCAGATAGAACACAAGTTGAATGAATCCTGCAGGATTTTTCCAAGTTACACATGTGCTGACAGCTATCAAACACTAGCTTGGGTCTCCAGACAATTGCCAGTTTTCACAAAACTATTAGATAGCAAATATTGATGGATTAATGTTCAATTATATTTTTCATGCTTCATATTTCATTTTTAATAATGGTAGATTTACATTGCACATAGATACAATATCTCTAGACTGCTAGTGTTGCATAACAGTTTCATTTCATGAAATTTTTCATTTTATGATCTTAATTTGTAGATTTTTTAAAATACCTTTTGTACTTCATATATTTGATTATATTGTAGACTAGACCCAATCTACTTGGGTTAACAGTTGGACTCAATGCTCTTAAAGGTTTTTTTCCAATCTAAACAATTCTATAAACTTTGAGTTCTGCAAAGGATGCTCAAGAAATACTGGGAAGCCAAGAGTAGGATGGAAGGTTTGTATGAGAAACCAGGCTAGAACTGTCAAGCTATGATTAAAACTACCATTTGACAACAGCCTCTAAAGTATCTTGAAGACTGCTCTTAAAAATAATACATCCTGCTTTTAATTTTAAATCTCTAAAGCTTTCCTTTGACTCTCACACAGACTGAATGAGAGAGGAAAACCAGGAATGGCAGCAATAAGCCTGCAAAAACACATGCATTTATTATTGCTTTCCCTGTGACCAGACAATTTAGAAACCTACGGGACACAAAAACAGCTTAGCAAAACCAGCCCTAATATTATAGACAGGCTGGCAGCCCAGTATGTGCCCGTATATATGTGTATTCTGAAGTTCCAACTAGTTTTGCATAGCCTGTCCTGAAACAAACAAAAAACCACACCCACAATCACAGCCTTAACTGCTGCTGTTGGCCAGATCGACCTCATTGTATCTTAATTGCACTTTGTAGATGTAGTTGGTCATTTGTTGTCACTTGATGAGCTTGGGAGTAAAGGAGGATAATTATGCCTGTTTCAGGACTTCCAAGTAGTTATTGCAAATAAATTTCAAAACAGCTCAAAAAGATTTGTTACAGCAACATTCCACTCCCCAAACTTCTGTAAGGGCTTGGCTTTCAGCAAGACTGCAGAGCACATGCTGTTAGAGCTGTAGTTCTATAGTATTGCCTGCCACTTTAAACTGTTACTATGAGCATTTTAACACCCCACAATTAAAACCACTAAGTAACTCAGTACAATCAATTTACTACAGGCACTCTCTGTACTTGTTTACAATGAAAAACGGAATTGCAAATTGTATTTTCAATAGATCTGCTGACTGAAGGCAATATAACAATTCCAACTGCCCTTTTCTCCAGTATTCTTTAGTTCAGAAGAGGAGAAACAATCTGTATTCTGGAAGGAAAACACTTGGAGGCAGGACTCCAGAGGAATTACCAGCTGCCAGCAAGATAAATATGCAGTCATGGGAAGTGAGTATTCACTCCTCCCGCAGACAGCACAAGGTATGGATCTGGCAAGGAGGCAGAGGCCAACTCCCAACAGCTGCTGCAATCACCACTCTTCTCTAATCACCCGAAATGTGTTTGTAATCACTTCTGCCACAATGGATTCTGATTCACTTCAGAAGTCACCCATATTCTCTGGTTAGTGAAGGGAAAAAAGGAACGTTATTCTCATTATCCCAAAATAACTGCTGGAAGAAGATGAATGGTCCAAGACTATTATCCTCTGGTGCTGATATCTCAGCAGAGGGTGCTCCTGACTTGATTTATATCAGAATTTGGAAATATATTTAACTACTGTTTTTAGAGGAAGGAAAAGAAGAAGTGCTGGCATTTTATATAAAATCTTTTCAACAACAAACTATGAATATTTATAGAGGCAGCAAACTATTTTTAAATGCTTTCTCCTGAGCCAGAGGAGCTTTCCCACATTAGTCAAATACAGCATATCAATGCCTAGAAATGCAGAAACACATACTAGCAGGGTTGCATTTATTCTGATTATGATTTCCTGAGACAAGGGATCAAACCTTCATCAATGTTTCTCCAGAAATTCCATAAGCTGTGCAAGAGTACTGCAGCACTGTATCAAAACATCTTAGTAGATATTAAGATTCAAAATTGAGATACATTGCTTGTGAAAGATTAGGGCAGACAATGCACATCTCCAGTCTTTTATAGTGCACTATATAGTGCAAAATAAAATGGAATTGTGCGCTATAGGCTCTCAGAAGACAAAAACTAATACAGTTTATATTCAATGTATAACTATTATTTTGCTAGCAGTATTTTTTAGTATTGAAAATTTAATTTGGGAAAAGCTAAGTGCATTCTTTTGCAATTACTGGTGGTTCATAACACCATTCAATGCACCACTTAAAATTATGTTCTAGACTACAGATGCAAAATTAACTGTCCAAACATCAACGAATGCAGTGGTTCTCTCCAGGTATTCATCATACTACTCCACCAGTGACTCTATGGCTAACTCTGTATTTTTCCAGACAGCAGCGAATTTTAAAATATCTGATGAACTATCTTCAGGATTTCAGAAAAACTGGAAAAAACCAAAACCCTTAAAACCCCTAAATGTCACAGTATTTTATTTACTACTCTTGTCTCTGATAGTTAAAACCAACAGTCTTAGCACTGGAAATAGCTGAAGGTCCCAAATGAGGAACTAAGGAAAAGAAAAACAGCGAGTCTCTTTCTGAAGAAATTTTTCTTTTTCTGCCCAACAAATACTCCAGACAGGAAATTAAGGGCAAAAGCAATGCCCACAAGGGTTTAATCAATCAGAAACCTAAACATTAACCCCAAGGGTTAGTACTCATCCCATTAACAGCAAAATATCTGAATATCTCAAGAAGTCATTGACCCTGAATGCTGCTAAACTCTGCTGCTTGTCTTCATCCTTGGCCTTAACTGGCTCTCCAACACCTCCATTTCCAGTATCCTACTATCAAACTTAGTTATTTTAACTTTCTTTTTCTAAATTTTTCACACCCTCCTTCATAACTGATGCTGTGATGCTTATCAGGCAGACTCATCTCTTTCTGTGGCAATCATACCAGAAATGCATCATACATGAGATGGTAATTTAAATCAAAGGCCTAATGTTTTCCTTTACCTTGCAGCTTCAGCTGTTATCACAGAATCACAATTGTTAGGGCTCGAAGGGACCTCTGGAGATCACCCAGTCCAACCCCCGTGCCAAGGCAGGGTCACCTGCAGCAGGTGACACAGGAATGTGTCCAGGTGGGTTTGGAATGTCTCCAGAAAGAGAGACTCCATGCGCTCCCTGGGCAGCTGTTCCAGGGCTCTGCCACCCTCAATGGGAAGTTCTTCCTCATCTTGACATGGAAGCTCTGTCTTTTAATTTATGGCCATTGCTCCTCCTCTTGTTGCTGGGCACCACTGGAAAAAGTCTGGCACCAGTTTCTTTGATCTCTATTTCCAAGTACTTCAGCGGAAACAAAACTATGGCCACATATAAGTATTTTTAAAGCCATTTACAGATAATTAAGTGGTTCTAGACCACTGACGTCCACAGGGAGGCACACGGGAGGATACGAGCTAAGTGTTACTTTGTTTACCGTTCAGCTTTCATTCATTCATTCAGAGTTATCACTCAAGTGCAGTGGGTACAAACCCACAAAGGGGCTAGGTTAGATATCACAAAGAGATTTTTTCCTGTAAGGGTGGCCAGGCATTGGAACAGGTTGTCCAGAGAAGCTGTGGATGCCCCATTCCTGGAAGTGTTTAAGGCCGGGTTGGATGGGGCTCTGAGCAACCTGGTGTAGTTGAAGATGTCCCTACTCATTGTACGGGGTTGGAACTGGACGATCTTTAAGGTCTCTTCCGACTCAAAGCATTCAGTGATTCCACCACACCACAGCACACCGAGCACTCGCAGCCCCGGACAAACGCCAGCCGCGCTGGTGACAGAGCTCTCCTACGGGCGAGGGTCCCTACCGAGCGCTCCCCTGTCGCTCTCCATCCCATTTCCCTTTCCGTGCTCCCGCCAGCTCACGGTACCGCCGCACCGGGGGCCGCCGCGGCTTCCACTGCGGGGATGTGGCCGTGAGAGCTTCCCCCGCCCCTGTCCGCTCCCACCCCGCCGCTGGCTCCAGCCAGTCTCCAAGGGCCCAGCCGGACCCTGCTCGGCCGCTCCCGGGAGGCCCCGCCGCGGACAAAGGGTGCGGGCCCGGCGAGCCCGGCCGCCCTGGGACCCCCCCAGCTCCCGCCACCCCTAGCCCCGCAGCGGGCGGCCCCTCCCCGCTTCCGCGCCGGGAGCGCCGGCAGCGCTTACTCTGCGTGTCGGACAGGGAGATCATGGTGGCGGCGGGACCGGGACCGGGATCACGACGAGCAGGACCGGCGGGAGCGGCAGCAGCCACGTCTTCCGGAAACACGCACCCCGCCGGATGAGAGGCGCCCGCCCATTGGTCGCACCAGCCGCCAGTCAGCGGCCGCCTTGTATTGTCGCGCAGGCGCGCTGCCCCGCCCACGGCCCGCGGCCGGCGCTGATTGGCGGAGGGGCGGTGCTCGCGGCGGGCCCTGCGCGCCAGTGGCTGAGGGCGGGCGGCGGAAGGGGCGGGGCCGGCGCGCGGCGCAGGTGGGAGCGGGGGCGCGGGGCGGGAGAGGGTGTGGGATGAGGGATAAAGGATAAAAGGTGCGGGAGCGGGGCCGGCACTAACCCTTGGGGCAGCTGTGGGAGCCATCGGCCCGAGCTAGGGCTGAGCCTGCCGCATGGGAAGACATAGCAGCGAGGCGCGGTGACGTCCTGCTTTCCCCTGCCTGGCCCTAGCAGCCTCTATCCCTTGCTCCATCCCGCCGCGCTCCATCCTGCATCCGCCGAGCAGGGGCTTCCCTGCCTGCCCTCCGTAGCCTCCGTCCATCTATCCCGCCCCGCCCTGCAGCCCTAACGAGTAGGTGCTTCCGGCCTGGAAAGCACCATGCCCGCGGCTGGCGTGTGGGTGAGGAATGCTGAGAATATTCCACTGTATATGTTCACTATATAGCTTTGTGTATGTATTCCATATAATATTCACACTATATGCGTGTGAATAGTCCCGCATTGGAGTAGGCTGCCCAGGGATGTGGTGGAGTCACCATCCCTGGAGGTGATTAAGAGGCGTCTGGATCTGACCCTGGGTGATGCGGGAGTGTTTTATTCACACATCATTTTTAATATATATTTCCCCCTCCATTTATAGGAGCGGGGAAGATCTTTGTTATGGTGGAATCAGCTGATAGTGAGGATCTGCTGAGTTTATCCTCTTTCACCTTCCATTGGACTTTGCTTCCATCTATGTAATAAATAGTTCAGAATTCAATAAAAGAGAGAAAATACCAAGTTTCTTGAGTTTGGTATTGTTAGCATATAATATGACCAAGATTGTTGTTCAGAAAATGAACCAATAAATAGAATTCTATGTTCATTTCACTGATGATCTATTCAAAATCAATGCCCCTTCTCTGAACCAATCCATGTTTTCACTTCCTCCTAACAGATCGTCTAGGTGTTATGGTGGCTGCCTTTCTAAGGGGCACAATGTAATGCATTCAGACTTCTGTAAAATAGTCTTTGAAGAGATCAAAAAAGATAATGGGCACTTGGTGAGTGACTGGTCTACGTTAGAGCATTCTTCTTGCAGGAAATTTATGACTTGGTCAAAATTCACTTGGATTCATGTAGAAGCCTGGTGAGTTGTCGCCTTGGGAATTGGTTGTCAGTTTGTGTTTATCCATTTTGCAGAAGAGAAAAAGCAGTTGTCATCTAGTGGGCCTTCTTTACATAAGCAAATTAAATTAACCAGTACTTAAACTGTTACATTAACAGCTCTGGTAATGAAGAATCTCCTGCAGTAAATTTGTTCTATGTTGAAAAGGTTTACTTATAAAATATATTTTAAAATGTATTTATTTCATTTTCTTTTTAGTGACAGTTGCTTGGTTAAATAAGATCTCCTAAGGATAACATTCTTTAATCTCCAAAGATGACAGCTGTTGCAGGTAATCCACAATTAATATTCTGTATGTTCATTTTGCTGTCGTTTAACTAACAGACACAATCACCTGATGTTACTGATTGTTATTTATGTGAATTTATGGTATGCAGAAAAGAGTTTGTGGGGTCTGTGCTATTATACTTAAGAATTGAAGAAAAAAATTCTCTTACTGGGTAACTTTTTATTTCTTAGGTAAAACTAACCCAAAATGCCCCATCCCTGGAAGTGTTCAAGGCCAGTTTGGATGGGGCTCTGAGCAACCTGATCTAGTGGCAGAGGGGTTGGAACAAGATGAGCTTTAAGGTCCCTTCCAACCCAAGCTATTGTATGATGAAAATCAAGTTTGTCAAGGAAATTACTTGGTTTTCAATATTTTGAAAATGTGCTTCATATTTTAAGATATTCTTAACTCTTTTCTGCTGAGTAGCAGTGGGCATTTAGGAAGACAACTTGTCACCATTTTGTGCCATTTGAAATGAAGATATTTTTTCCGTATCACACATTTTTGTTTCCATAACCATATTACCATATCTGCTCTGGTTGGACCAACATCTCTTGGGTTTTCTGGGTGTGGGGGAGGACGGAATTACTTCTTATGCTTTTCTGACCTGGCTCTGAAATAGTGGTACATGCTTGGCATGCAGGCATATGTGTTAATTATTCTTTTAAACTCCGGGGATTGGATTCTAGAACACAATCTACAGTTCACACACATGCCTATTGGGATGGAAAGAGGCAAATTCCTGCCAAAGATTCACTTGTGTAACCCAAGCTTTTGAGGAGTGTTTGCTTCATTTTTTTCACATGAAGGATGGCTTGTGTTTGTAAAAGCATTTTTCCTCTACATCCAAACCTTGTTGTTCATCAGATCCTCTTGTTCTGTGTAGGAGGGAGATCTTGGTGCATGAAACGTAGCTTTTTGCTAATGGCCCTGTTTTCAAGTCCACAAGAATTTAACTTGCTGAGATTAATGTTGCTTCTCACACATAAATAAATGCTTTCTATTAACAACTTGCTCGTGTTATGCTTATGTTGGGATTGGAGTACGATTAATACAATTAAAACTGCCATCAGCACATGGTTGTAGTCTGTATTGTGCCTTCTCCTTGCTTTTCCTTGCAGTGCTAGAGGAGGTGCTGGTGTCCATTGAGAATGAGCTGCAAGCAGTGGAGATGCAGATACAGGAGCTTGTGGATAAGCAGCAGGAACTCCTTCAAAAGAAGACAAGAGTAAAGAATTTGATAAAACAGTCCTCAGGAGACTTGGAGGCAGGTGGAAGTAAAGACACTGAAACCTCAGCTGAGGAATGGAACAAAGAAGGTTTGCAGAGTCAACTTCTAATATTTTAACAGAAAGGCGAACTAATTCAGTATGGGAAAATGCACATACAGGGTTTTGTTTGGATAATAATATTGTCCTATTTAATTTTCATCAGCTGGCTGACATGCCAGGATAGTGGGGTAATGTTTGTACTTGTCTCACTGGACATTCCTAAACACTAATCTTGAGTTGTTCTGGGCAGAATTATCTGTTCTGTCAGAATGGCCTGTTATAACTACTATAATTCTTTGCTTGTTGCACAGTTTGATTTGATTTGCTCTTAGAATCCCAGAGTAAATTTTTATTACAATACTTGTATACTAAATACTTGAATTATTTTGCAATACTTATCCTTGTTTGTGTTCTAAAACAAATTGCTCTGGATTTTCTCAGGGTTTGATAATGACAACTTTGCACTTAAGAGTTTTTTCTTGCTGGTTTTGTGTTTCCTCTTGCTTGAGTGGGTAGGACATTGGTGGTATTTGTGATGGGTTATGTAGCCTCACTGTCTTACCAAATTAATGCAAATTAGATGGATGCTGGCTGACAAAAATAACCCAGAATACATTATTATGGTAGAATTAGTGCAAGTGGCAAGTACCTCGTGGTGGTGTGAGGGCTGCTGTCTTTCAAGTTAAACATTAACTGAAGTCCTGGATAGTTGGTGGTTCTTGGCCATGTTATGCCTTGTCAAATTTGACTGAGATATTTTGATTTTTTTTCTCCTTTTTAATTTAATTTTCAATTTGGAAATGCCTATATCTATTGTATATATATGCTTTTTTGGCTTTTTTAAAAATGATGTTAATGTTGTAGTTGAATCCATATTTATCTGTGTTTGAGGAGTATTATGCAAATGTAAGAATACTGATACTTTATAATTGCAAATTATGCTATTGAAAAAATAATTTTGTTTGTGTAGTTCTATGCCTAATTCTCTCCTCCTGTGCTTTGAAAATTAATGTCGTTGCAATCAGATGCTGTGTATGTGTTGAACAAGAGCAGCAGCTAAATTTGTTCCCAGTATAAAGCTCATGGAAGTCAGTGGGAGGCTTTTCTTGGTTTCAGAGAGCCTTGGATTTTGACTGTGCTCTTTGTAAATTTCTTTGCAATGTTACCTCAAGTCCCAAAGTTAATTCTTGCATTGCATGTGGTGTAACCTGGAGCTCCCACAGTTTTGCTGCATTTTAATTTTAATGGTACCAAAAATATGCATCAGGAAGCATAGTTTAAGTTTTTACAGTATTACATCTTTTAAAAAATGCAGTCTTTAGCTCTTTATTGAAGAAAAGAAAGACCTATTATAAGCATGTTGGGGTGGTGATTTTGCAGAATATTAAACATCTTTTCCTGTTTTTTTTTTTTCTTTTAATAAATGCTTATTATTGATGGAATATATGGAAAAATTGTATCCCTACTTCATTATACTATTTGTAATTTCTGCATTTGTATGAGGGAAGCATTTATGAGTAACTGTTGTAGGGCTCAGTGTCTGGTTTTATTTATTTTCAGGGTGGGATTCTAATTTCTAGTTAATTTTGGACTAATGAGTTAACATGATCATTAGCACTCTGAAGTTCATCTGTTTTGAGTTTTTCACATTAGTTCACATCCATGTGCAATGAGAGCTTTGGTCTGGAGGTGGATTTTTTTTACAGTTTGAATTTTCAAAGGTCCACCCTAGAAAATGGTGTATCCAGACTCAGGTTGTATGGAGTTTTTTCTGTGCCATTATTGAATCTTTAAACACTTTCCCAGATCTAAAATTGTGTCACTGCCAGATTTAGTTATTGAATATGTAAATTACTCCTCCTTCTTATATTTTAATTTGCTTATGAAATGTGTTTGTTGAGTTGGTTTTTTCCCTTAACAGATTTTCCATGGTATGAGAAGATAAAAACTGCACTGCAGAGCAAATTTAAACTCCAGAAGTTTAGATCACTGCAACTTGAAACAGTAAATGCTGCAATGGCAGGAAAGGATATATTTCTTGTCATGCCTACAGGTGGTGGAAAGAGCCTTTGTTACCAGTTACCAGCTGTCTGTTCTGATGGTATGTAAGGGAAAAAAAAAAAGAACATAATATAAAGAATTAGATTTATTTTCTCCCTTTTATAGTTATTTGGAGAATGAACATTATTCGGTGTGTTTTTTGTTTTGTTGGTTTGGTTTTGTTTGGTTGGTTTTTTTTTAATAACTCATCCAATTGCATTGGAAGTTTTCTTATTTACAAAGGCCAAATTTACCACTACCTGTCACTGCCTAGTTCTGTGGTAAATCAGCACCTCACGACACAGATATCCAACTTGTTTTGTTTTGTATATTTTTATACTCTGTCTGTTGCAGCTCAGTTGTTTGTGGTCTAGACCCTACGAGGAGGTGCATGTCGTGGGCCTTTAATAAGAATTATCCCTATGTGATCTGGCACTCACTTGTCAGCTGTCTAGGAGGGCAATCTGCTGCTGTGAATGAAACTTAAGCTTACATTTGGCAGTTTCTTCAGAGCAGGGCTGATGCATCAGTAAAGAGAATTAGAGGAGATATTAGTGACATCTGAACTGCTCAGTTTGCACAATGATTGATTGTTACAGGTTTCACACTGGTGATATGTCCTTTGATATCTCTCATGGAAGATCAGCTCATGGTTTTGGAACAGCTTGGTATTTCTGCAGCTTTATTAAATGCTTCAAGCAGCAAGGTATGTTTAACTACATGTGTTTTGTGGTGTATATGCTGGTGTCTCCCCTCTGTGTAGTTACTTGTGAATGTTGAATGGATGAGACAGATTTATCAGCTAATGCTGTTCTATCAACCGTATCTGGCCCAGGAGGGTGCTGTGATATGGGTAAGGTGGTTAAGTATCTTGTGCTCATGTTTTAGTGACGACAACACATGGGAACCAACACCTTCTGTGGAATAAATAGATTTCTTCGGGCTGTTTAGAGGATGTGAAGTACTATTGGCCGGTGTGTGTTGTAAATTTTTACTCAGTTTCTAGACTTGGAGTAGGTGATTTTTGTCCACTACTACCATGTTGAGCAGTGCAGGCTTTTACATATAATTATTTATCTCTTACTATAGGATGGTGAGCTGTTTGATCCAGAGGCCAAGAAGCAACTTATTTCCCCGTTTCTTACTAGACAATTGCTGATTTTACAGTTATTTTCCTGACTAGCAGGAGGCCATGATCATTAACTTGCACATGACACTGGATTTGACAAGTCAAATGTTCTTGTGCCAAACTTGAAGCCTGCTTTGATGCAGAGCACTCTGAAAACTCAGTAATAAAAACCACTGTTGTGTGCAAGGAATTATTTTACGCTTGCAGTATCACAGGCATGTTTGGTACATCATTGTTTATTGGGAAAATATTGGTACCACACGATGAAGCAAAGATACATATTCAACACTTTACTTCTTCAAAGTTCCATCCCAGATTTTCTAAGTATTAAAATGACCATTTTACATGTAGTGATCTTCTGCAAAGGCTTATAGTGGTCAATACCGTGGAACAGTTTATCAGTCTGTTAATTACACCTTATGAATTGCTAATCACCTCTTAAGAACCTTAGCACTAGGCAACTTCAGTGTGTTGTCCCAGTTTGTTACCCCCTGCTGTCTTGTTTTGTTTTGAATAGGAACATGTGAAGTGGGTCCACACGGAAATGCTGAACAGGAATTCACAACTGAAGCTCATTTATGTGACCCCTGAGAAGATTGCAAAGAGCAAAATGTTCATGTCCAAGCTGGAGAAGGCTTATCAGGCCGGGTGCCTGGCTCGCATTGCTGTGGATGAGGTGCATTGCTGCAGTCAGTGGGGCCACGACTTCAGGCCTGGTATGCCCCTCAGAAATGCCCTTTGCAGGGTTGTTCAGGCATCAGTGAATAATGAGTTGGGCCTGAAATAAGGCCAGCTGCTTCCTTTGTGTGTTAAGTAAATTCTTAATGTGTGACAAGTATCTGTGTTAGCTCAAGGACTTTAATTCACAAATTGTCCAGGAGCTAAGTTCATGCAAATGATTATTTCAACATAGATTTTGCTGTCAGTATTCTGAAAAAATGCCTTATTCAGCTTACTTTAATTGGAGCTTCATAAAAATCAAAGGTTTTGGCTGGCATCTTTAATATGGACAATAGTTACCTTTAATCTACTGCTACATGAAAGTGTCATTCTGTACACCACTCCCTGGTACTTGTGGTGAAAGAAGTAGAGCATTTTGTAAATTCTGAGATATATTTTAATCATCTCTAAAGCAAGTGGAAACAAATGCCCTTCACTTACAGGGAAAGAAAGTGTGCTTCAGTCTTTTTCCTCTCTTGGAGATTGTAGAATATTGTTGGTTACTGTTTCTTTGTCTTTGAAAGAAAACCTGATTTGAAGCAATATTAACTGTGAAGTCACTCTTAATGGTTTTGCTAAAAAGTGCTGCCTGAGCCAAGAGCCGGGCTAGTTCAACAGGCAATGTGGAATTCGGATATGTACCTCTGGCTGCATTTCTGTTTGAAGGCAGCAGGTGATTGTCAGTACTGAGCCTTTAAAACTTTTTATTATTACAGTCTGGTCTATGTATCCAAATTCACATTGGTCGTTTATTAGAAAAGTTCTGTTTAATCAAAAGCTGTTTGTAAAAACAGACCTGCAAAATAACCTAGATGTTGATTAGTACAATGCCACACGTATTTTTCTAACTTTTTAAGACTTTCTATTTCCATATATTTTTGCCTTCTGAATTGTGGCTGATAATTGCAGCCTTACAGTACCTGAAGAGAGCCTAAAAGAAAACTGGGGAGGGACTTTTTACAAGAGCCTAGAGTGACAGGCCAAGGGGAAATAGCTTCAAACTGAGAGTAGGTTTAGATTGGATATTAGGAAGAACTCCTTTACTGTGGAGGTGGTGAGGCCCTAGAACAGGCTGCCCAGAGGAGTTATGGATGCCCCATCCCTGGAAGTATTCAAGGCCAGGCTGGATGGGGCTCTGAGCAACCTGGTGTAGGTGTCCCTGCCCATGGCAGGGGGTTGGAACAAGATGGTCTTTAAGGTGTCTTCCAACCCAAATGATTCTGTGATTGATTCTATAAAATTCAGTTAGAAGACATCTTTTGGTGAGTGCAACCTGCTTGTTACTTCCTTTGGATGTATAAATCAGTTTGGTAGTAGATTAGCAGTAAAAACATTTAGTGCAGTATTACCCCAATAAATAATATCTACATTAATATCTTTTTTAAGTTTGCATTTGTGGTACGAGAAATCTTTTTTCCCCTTTTTGTTTTCTTGCTTAGACTACAAGTCTCTTGGCATCTTGAAAAGACAGTTTCCCAATACACCCTTGATTGGATTGACAGCAACAGCTACCAATCATGTTTTAAAGGATGCTCAGAACATTTTGCATGTTCAGAAGTGCATTACCTTTACTGCTTCCTTCAACCGGCCCAACCTTTACTATGAGGTAGGTCTTGTTACCTGGTTTTTTGGCTGCAGTGCTGTTGTGCTATCTCCTGCAAGGAGAGAGGCAGGCAGCAGGCTCAGACTGCTGCAACCTGTTGGAAAATATGTCCCATGATGGCAAAAAGGTTGGGAATTACTGTGTTGTGCTGTATTTTCACTTTGGCCACAGGTTTGTTTATTGTTCTTTGTGGGGAAAGCTTGCAGGTTTGTTTTGGGGTTTATTTTTCAATGGACTTTTGAGTTGTAATCTGATTGTTCATAAAGAGAATATAGTAATTTTTTTTAAAATGGCAGAATAGTTGTTTATTATACTGGAAAAAGTAAAGAAAGGTTGTTTGGCAGGCTGTTTGCCCACTTGAACTTTGACATGTGCATAATATATTTTTGAGGTTCGGCATAAGCCTTCAAATAACGAAGATTTCATTGAGGACATAGTTAAGACTATTAATGGAAGATACAAAGGACTGTCAGGTAAAAAGTGTCAAAAAAGGCACATGTTATTTTTTATAACCTTCAGCATTACAAGGATGTTGGGATGTTTTCAAGTTGTTGTGATTTTGAAGCATGTAGAGAAATTCTGCCTTCACCATACATTAAACATCCAGCATTAGAATAAATGAAATTTAGTAAGATCCATACCTTGAATAATTTCTCTCTTCATTCATTAGTGTTTAAATGTCTTTACTGTTTACTTGTATCTTCTGAAGTATTGAACTGGAATGTTGATGTCTATAGAACAATGTTTACATAGGCAAGAATAATAAGAAGTTTTAAGATTGGAAAAGCAAAGCTCAGGAAAGGTCATCTCTATGTTCTTAAGTCACACATTATTTAGTATCTATGTGTCAGGATACTTGTTATCTTTTAACATGTTTTGTCATCTTTGGTCATAAGAGTCTCTGTTACTCAGTGTCCAGAATGGGTGTTATGGGGTGAATTGCAGATAAAAGCAGTACTGTAAAAGTTGGACTTGTGTAATCAATAAATTATGTAGTGGAAATAAAGAGGAGAAACATCTTGCCAAGGCAGCAGAACCCAGGTTTCCGGAGCAGCAGTCTGTCCCTGTCTCTGCTTGGAGCTCTGTGGCTGTGAGGAGCAGCTCCCTGAGTACAAACTGTGCTAAGATGATCACAAATCACATGGCTTTGTGTGTAATCCCTGACTTAGCCCAGCCTGGCTAATGACAAAAAACAGATTTAACTGAAACCTCAGGTGAGATGCCATAGATGTCATAAGGAATAGCACCTCTTTA